>JACMIG010002066.1:0-16708 GCA_014805385.1 Levipalatum texanum | reverse complement strand
GGTGCGGCGAGAGCGCATGCTAGAGCCATTGCGAGCTGGTAGGCTGGTGGTGATCGCAGGGGCTGTAGCTCAGTGGTAGAGCGGCGGACTCATGAGGAAGTAGACCCGGGTTCGAACCCCGGCAGTTCCATTCTCTTTTTCCGGTCCTCTGTTACAATGGAAGGCACGTCTACGAATGGGATGACAGCAGATCGCGCCGCTTCCCTTTCCTCTGGTATCGTTCAGTGAGTGCCTTGGGCTTGTCGATTTGATCGCCTAATTCCTACGTCCGGAACTCAAATGACCCTTATTTAATGACTGCATGAGTCATGAAATCTGAAAATCAAGATGTTTGAAGCGAACCTTTCAGACGGAACATAGACTGCCCGAGTCGGATGTATTACCAGCTCTCTAGTTCGACATTCCGCATCGAGCCCCCTGGAGACCGGCCCCTTTCCCTTCCCGTCGCCGTCATCTGCCGGTTCAATGTCTGAATTTCCCCTCGGAATAAAGGTTGCGACAAGGAATGAACGAGTTCTGATAGAGATCCTGAGAAAGATCATGCTCCGGATTCTTCGAATAAACTAAAATACCTCCAGCAATGAACAATCCGAGCAAATTCCACGATGAGTGGGTATGTTTGTGCTCGGAATTGTTTCGTCAGTCGCCACAGACACCAGAGAATGGCCGGCATCGAGAGCCACGGAGGAACTCAAATCAACTGAGCCACTTAGAAATGATAGTAAACTGGAGATGTGGAATGCAAACTGGCGAATGCCAAATTGTCAAGAGCATTGGCATCATCAACGTACACATATAATTACGAAGAGGAGCGCTATTCGGAACTCAACATGAATTCTTCCGTAGTCTTACTAACTTGCCTGGTTCTTTTACCTGCTGTTGCAGCTCAGCGCCCCGTCCCAAGAGAGTTAGCTTTCTAATAATATTCGATTATCCCGATATATTTTTCAGCTACGGCCGACGTCTGGGCACCACTACGATTCGCAACACAACTCGGCGGACTACCATATCCAGTTTATTGGCCTTTGAATGGATAACGGCCAGTAGAAGAAGAACCACATGTTCGAAAGTCGTTCCCCTATTGAACTGCAACCTAAGATTCAGTTGCGACTTGTCGGAATGGTTTCATCCGCCGATCGTCCAGTTGTTTCCGACGCCTCGGTGTGGATAACGACCCGAATAAGGCACGGGCGATGTGTAACGCGTATGGAGCACAGCTGTCGTGGGCCAACAATGACCAGGTAAACCGTTTGTATTGTCAGCGCACATGCTTGGCATTTTTTACCTCGATCTACGACTACGCGAAAAGAACGCGCACAAATAATCATTAAGGAAGTGGCCTTCCTGCGCAGCATCACAGATAGCCGAGACGGCTCGTATTGGATCTCGCGTGCCTGCATTATCCGGAATGGAAAGCCCGTCTACGAATGGGATGACGGCAGCTCGCTTCGATTTCCTTTCGTCTGGTATCATCAGTAAGTTTTGCTTCAGTTCACGAAACTGTAACTTGCATTCACGACAAGCTTTAACTAATTACTTGACAGGCAGTCAAGTAATTCGTACATTTCAGGCCGAACAGGGACTGCCCGAGCCGGATGTACTACCATCTCTCCAGTTCGTCATTCTGCATCGCTCCCCCCGGGGACCGCCCTCTTTCCCTTCCTGTCGCTGTCATCTGCCGGCACAACATTTGAAATGCCCGGAAATAAAGTTGATGACGAAGAACGGCCGAGTACTGCAATCTTCAGTGAATCATGTTTGCACAAGTTTCGTCCTTCTCTGCCCACTCACTTGTGTGGGGCTGAAACAACAAGGACCTTGTCGAACGCCTCCGTGTAAAAGAGGTATAAATCTGAGGCTAATATCAGTCTGCCTGTGACTCATTCAACGCCATGAACATCGCAGTCGCTGCCTGTATTCTTGCTAGTGTTTCCATTTCCATTTCCTGCCATCGAGCGAGGAAAGAACGTGTCAGGTATGACTGTTCTATGGGAACACTAATATCTATTCTGTACGCTGGATTTAATTCACCGTAAGTGGTATTTCAGTTGTTCATCGTGCAACTCGCAAAGTAGCAGCGATCTTCAAGGATTTTGCGTGGGCGCATGTCTCGGAAAGATGTATTTATCCTTACATCAAACCAAGGTTGCGGATAGGAATCGAGGGTCGCTTATATAGCGCGATTATGTTATGTCTACGAGGGTCGGAATGTGGGGCGATGGCAAATCGAGGGGAAAGGGGGTGATGCATCCTCTCTGCGCGAGGGAAAGATGGGAACATTCCTGAAATGCCCTTCAGGCACAGCGCATGCAAAATTGGTCAAATGGTTAATATGATTCGTCGAACTTATCGATAATTTAGTTTCAGATGAAAGGATGCGAGGTTAACCCACGGAGAGATTTCCCGAAAAATTTGCATCAGCGCGATTTTATTGCGATGAACCGTCGAGTGCGAGTGGATAAGAAGCGATTTCATTCCATCGGAGTATCCGCCTCGTGTGCAGTCCGGTTCTATCATCGATCGCGAGAGGAACTGCGGTTAGTACAGAGAAAAATAAAGACGACTTCTGCGCTGCTACAATGGATTCTTTCAGAAAAATACCAACGGCTGATACGACGTACAAGATGGGCAGAATATTCGCTCACGGTCGTCATGGAAATATTGACGAAATCATGTGCTCGTGTAGATAAAGTCATAATTGTCGGGACATCCAAAATGCCGACTTGATTCCTAGTTGTACTCAAATTTTCCCATCAAAACAGGAATGCCGTTCTTTTGAATGGCATCTGAAGTGTTTGAACGGATGTTATCGAATGCGGAACAGGATGACCCTCTGGGACAAACTGTTCGTGTACTCTTATTCGGAGCGCGGTACCATGACAAACAAACACTACCGGAAGTCGGCATTGACTCGAGTACGAACGATGCCACTGACATGGTCGTCTGTATTTCTACTCTTTATTGTCATCAGCCGTGCATCATCAAGGAAGCTTGTTCTTCATTCACTGGAGGAGTCCGCACTGTTCGTTCCCCATATCATCGCAGAATGTAAACTTTCCAGATGCAATTCTTGCTCTAGAGACGACAGCACCCAGAGTCTTCAGGATCACTGCGGACTAAACTGTGGGATGGCAGAGCTTACAATTAGAAAAGTACCATCCACTCCCCGTAAGAGCTCTTATTACCCTTTTCCAGAGTCTTCGATGTGCCGTGAACTCTTCGACAGACTTTTCGGATTCCAAGGAAATTGATGATTTCCTCCCTCTAGCTCGGCCCATTCCCTTCGACGGATCAAAATTCAAGAATATTGGAATCGACGCAGGATGCAGATTGACCTTCTGGACTGGACAGGAAAAGTTTGATTCGTAGTAATTAGAGAGAAAAGTGAATGGCAGGCGCGTCGAAATATCGGCGACTTTCACTTCTATAATCGGAGTGGAATCAATCATCTCTGACGTGATTATGTGCACTTGTGGAAGAGCCAATTCACTCAACGATGCTTTCCTCCTTCAACCGGGAATGTGATCAATTTATTCATATTGGCGCCCGAGAAGTTCATTGCAAATCGTGATAAAATTTATGAATGATCCCCACACCGAAAAAAAAACCGACTAAACAGAAAAACAAGAAGGACTCGCAGTCTAGAAGTGATGAAATGTGCTGCGTTCTGGCTCCGATTCCGAGTGGAATTATGAAAACGGGACTCCAAACAACTGCGTAGTTGGCATCAGTGAGTGAAGCAGGAACGTGAGTTTAAGGGCCGAGAAAATACTAAAATAAAAACATACCTGCATTGCCAATACGTACCATCGGTACCCAGAGATATCATAGAATTAGGAGTGAAGCAAACGATAAACAAAATTACGAGCAGTGTCATTGAACAAGAGATACCTAGGATGTTATTCATGTTGGAAATACGTTAATTTTACCAATGAAAGCGAGAAACGAATCTTGGATGAACAAAACAACCGGAGAAGGACTATCGAGCATTCTACTTTGTTCGCAACATTTCCCGTTTCTGAGATTCGTTCGGTCTACATTGAATTACATTTCACGGATAGCTATCCAGAAATGGCTAAACTTACAATTATACCACAGTAGTTCAAGCATCGAACTGTTGTTTACGAGAAATGATTTATTGTTGAGCTCGCAAATCTCTGACGGTTTCCAACGAGGATATTTTTCTTGTCAGCTTCGTAACATTGCTGAAATTGGCATCGCTGACAACAGATTGTTTCGTTTCGACTCTGAAAGCAGCATTTGTCCAAATGAAACGTATCATAATACTTTTTGCATCGTAATAGAGCTGAGATTCCTTCTCGATACGACTCGTTGCATTGAAGAACGACGAGAGCATGTACAGATGAGTGGCTGAGTTGAATTGCGCCGAAGATGAGGATCAAATCTGCACCGATTTAGAGCGTTTCTTCGACTTCCACGCTCACTCGGAAGGCTATATCCCAGCAAGATCCCAAAAACGTAGAATGACATCGGGATTCCAACGAACACGGAAGGCAGCCCAACCTGCGACATTCGAGTACACGGAAACATTCTCGTAAAACATACCATCATTATTAGATTCTTCATCATTTTGCGATGAAATTTCTTCGTCAACGGACTCATGGAATTGACGACGCTGTGGAGAGCTCGATAAATGTCACATGTAAGCAAACAAGACAGCAGCAAGTCCACGAAGAACGCCTTCATGATTTATTTCCGTAAAACCTTCATACCCATGCCAACCAGAACAATCCATTCGAGTGCGCACAGACCGTCACCAAAGTCGTAGACCACTGAAGATCCTGGCAGCACTGAAGGATTACTCTGAAAATATAATTGATTCAACCAATCGTGTTTCAACCTCGGTGGAAGAATACTTTGCTTGTATCATCATTGCAGCTGGAATGATGCCCAGCAGGACTAAGGCGACCTCCACTAGAAAATGTCCCGTCTGCAAAGTTGGCGAAGTTTTCTGACACAGTGGTCAAAAAGCAGACCCTTCCGAGGTGCCGCCATCTAGTCTCCGGAATCAGAGCTTGATGACGATAAAGGAAGCACATGGCAGAAGTCGTGCTGATTTGGGTGACGATGAAATAGGCAAAGGCAGTTTGGAAGTGCGGCGAAACTCCGACGATCGTGCACATCCAACCAAGACAGGTGGCACCAAATTCAGGGAAAAGAATGAGGGGACGATAGAGTATGGACCAGTTGATATCTGTTAGGGAGCACGCCATCTGAACATGATGTCGCTAATCACTCAAAGGTTATCATTACCTGCATCGCAAAGATGTACCAGCGATAAGAAGAATTGACTCGGGGCGAAAAGTTAAGAATGGCATAGAAGACAAGCGCAGTGAGAACGGTCGTTGTGATTGCTGAAGGAAAGTTGCATCAAAGCCTGGGAACCACACTGACCGATAATGTCGTCCCATATCACTGCAAGTTGCACGATCGTATCGGATGGAAGGGAAATGTTGCAATGATGGCCATCACCATACATATCTGAGCAGAAGTAAGGAAAGTCGTCATGTGACAGTGCGGTTCACTAAATTACAGCACATGATCGTTTCTGGAATGTTGTAATGAACAACAAGCGGAAATCCGTTTTACTACAGATCCAATTATTATAATTCATAAATCTGGCGTTCTATTGAACCATTGTGGACAAGAATGCTGTTAAAGAAGGGGTAGGAGGAATTTTTCTGATTACTGGCCAAACGTGCATTTGGCCACAATCACCACAACGGAAATATGTTTCCTCCTACTCCTTCTTTATCGAAATTGAATATTTCCGAAGTGTTGGAAATTGTTCTTTTATCGTGTATAATACATGTATGACGTGACTATCAAGAATGTTTTCGATTCACAATTCGAAATTCCCTGAAGAATAAGTCATGTATGCCCGTCCTCCCGATGCCTATGTGCGTAATAATAAGGCGGACGGTAGGAATTCAATGACAATGAAGAGGCAGGACTTGAAGATCGATGACAGGACAATATTCAGTTAGTTGACGAACGTAACCGAAATGCTGATACCGGTAGCTGAAATTTGATTAGCTCATGACATTGCTCAAACAGTTCGGTGGGCGCGACAACTTTGCAGCAATCGTTCGTCGAAGATCACTGATGAAGATCAAGGCTGTCAGTCTGATGAAGTGATCTCAAGTAGGAAGCTGCATATTCGCACCCATCAAACATGGGCACGAACTCCCATGTCAGCGTGGTCGCAGCCAGGTATTCCCATTTGTTGTTGAACAACGACGCTGTGATTCGTGCTTATTATCAGCAAAATACCGTACCGTGATGAACAGCAAAATCATAGACTACCAATTCTTCCAAAAAGACAGCTCCTTGCAAGCAAATCTGGAACCGTGAAAAGCTCCAAATGTGAAACATATCATTGCATACCTGCCATGCGAACAAGCGCTCTTGCCTTTTGCGATATTTCTGAGCATCCGATTCAAGCCCACTTACCTAAGCACCAACATTCATTGTTCCAATGTAACCAGTTACCTTTCTGTTGAGATATTTAATTCGGACAAACGTGGCAATATCCAAGATCGAAAAGATAGCAACGTTTACATAGCAATATGAAAACTGAACTTTCCTGAACGAGGTACAAAATTCTCGGAGATGAAGTGTAAACTAACCCAACAGAAATGCAATAATCCGTTGGTAAAAATTCGAACGCCCAACTGCCATTTTCCAGGGATATTTTGCAATCATCTGGAACGTTTTCAATGGGATGAAAGTTTTGAAGTTCTACCCAGGGAAAAGAGAGCTACGGTCGCAGATATGGGGACGATCCAGCAAAAGTAAAGAATAATGTTCGTATTTCGTTGGCTGAAATAAATCAATTGCTCACAGGCACAGCTTTCGTACACCCATATTTATATCTTGTACTTGTTTAAAAAAAATATCTTACAATTAGCAACATAGATTACCTGAAAACCCTATGATATCTTTTATGAGAATAAACTGTTATAAACCGATTAAAGGAAAGAAAAAGGTGAAGAAGCGAACAAATCTGTAATTCTTTCTCATTTCGGCTCTTATGTACTTGAAACTCACTTGGTATGATGAAGAAGCAATCGTCCCGGCGTGCTTATTTATTAGCGGAATTGCATAAATTGATGGATTCCTAAAAAATCCCGAATCACATTACAACTATTTGCGGTTGAATGAAAGAAAACGGACACGGCAATCTTTAGTCCAGCAAAGAATGCAAAGGTGGCTTGATGAATAGCATCTGCGAGGGCTTGACTTCGGAGGAGTCTGTAAAGGGCAAAATACAGCGCTCTATCATTCTCCAACTGTCCGAAGGAACTTTTCAACGAAGTCGTTCTTCCGGCGAGTGCGAAGAGAAGGCCATTGAAGATCAGTCCAAGTAGGCCAATCGAAAAGAGACCAGATATTATTGAAAAAGTGAGAAACTTACAACAAAGATGATGCCACCAGCAATTTCGTCGTCAGTAATCGTGACAGATGAATACCGATTTTCGGCATATCGAGCGCCTTTTATCTTGCTCAGTTCAATTATTTTCCGCATTGCTCGTCCCCAGGGACGATTTTTACGCTGGTGATTGAGCACCTCCCATGTATTTTCTCTGAAAACTAGGGCGGATTTCTGTAACCGAACCTTTTATGGCAATAATTTATCCGACAGCGGAACCATTGCATCATCCCTTGACGATAATCCTGCAGAATCCAGAGTGAATCCAAGTCTTTCGAGGAGATGAGAGGGAATGAATGATCGCCTTTCGCTCACAACTGTACAAACGGGCCTCCGAGCAAGGAAGCTCTCGAATAATGTCAGTCTCTGAATCGTGGACTGACTGTCTCCTCGCCATTCCCTTCGCCGTCACTTACTGCATCATTGTTGCGGCGTCGTGGGTCTTCGGTGGTATGTTATAATGAAGTTTACTGGAGAGAAAGTTCGAACAGCCGTCTCCAGCTCACCATAAAATTGTTTCTGGATACACTGTAAGAAACTTTTCACGACTTTCCAGGCCTGGCCGCAGTCCTTCTCATCTTAATGTTCGTCATCACTCTGCTTTGCCTTGTCATCATAGTCGCTTCGACGCTCATTGACAACGCGGTCAGACAATTTAAAAATGTGATTGTGCAGAAGTCCATATTCGCGTACAGGAAAAGTCGTGAACTTATCTTTCACTTGAGCTCGTAGATTCAGAAACCAGTTGACCGCAAAATGATTTCAACACCCCAAAACGACACTTTTCAGGCGCCACGGCGAAACTCAATGGAAATTGTCGACATTTGAAGCCGGTTTATTTGCGATAAATTAACAACTTATGAATGGCAATCGTATTCCAAACAACGTGTTTCTAAACATGAACATGGAAGGAATATGTAAACTTCGGAATGAGTTGGTCTTCTTTCTGGTCGATTGCCCTCTTGACATCTTCCATCTTGTGAATTCCCGTCTGCATCCAACAAGAATCGAAGCCATTCGAATTGGCGAACTTCATGTCGGTATCCAATCTAAAGTACAGTTGTTGAAACAAGACATTATCTGGCTGCAACCTGTCCCCGAACATGAGGGTCTTCTTGGGGTCGATGGAGAAATTGGTTTTGAGGTACTCTCCGAGTTGCCTGGAAGGCTTTCCAAGGACGACAGGTTCTTTGGGACGAACAACTGTTCGGATGGCCGCAGCGATGCAGCCGGTCTCTGACAATGATTTTCCCTAGATGCGAAGGGAAAAGCTGGCTAACCAGTAGGGTTGACCGAACGAGACAGTGACTTTCTAAGAGTCGTGTACTCGATTGCTTTCCGAGGCCTCGACAAGGAATGAGACGGGCGAGCAACTGAGTCAGACTGAAGGAAATTTAGATGAGACACTCGATAGCTTGGCAAGCAGTCACTGTCTCATTTTTACCGAGTACTCGATACTCGTCTGGCCAATCCTACTAACCAGGCACAACGAGGTCCGCATCCGGCATCACGATCGTGTTGTCTTCGTTGGTTATGATGAAACCCGTCCCAGGGACTCGGAGATAATTGGCTGCCTGAAAAGAGTGAGTCATGATCCTAACGGATTGTATTTATCCCATGCACTCGATTTCCGATGAAGCCTTACACCCGTGCATGCTTCATCCACTTCACTAGCGCCCTATCACCCACACGGGCGAAAGGCTTCATCCGCGCAGGAATTTCTAAATGTCCTACCTTCATGAGCTTGAGATACGAGAAATGGGGATCATGGCCGACGACAACACAAGATGCCGGCCGAGAAACGTCGATGGACGAGAGGAACATGGCATCTTCGGGCATCGGATCGGGCTGTGTACTTAGAATTGCTCAGAATGCATTGGAAGAAAACAGAGGTTTCTCTCTCTCTCTCTTTTTGTTCAAATACCCCCGCATCCGATTCAGAGCCCGGACGAAAAATAGAAACGTGAACCAACCCCGTGTCCAAAGCAGTGCACGCCGAGTTCATGCAGCAAGGTATCCGCGATCGCATGGTTTCCAAGAAGATAAACATCCTGGAAAGTGAATCAATTCAAAATCGCTTACTGGCTCTCCAACCTTTTCAATAAGATTCGGATTCCGTCGGAGGTAGTCAACAAGAGTCACGTTGGGGGAGATGATATTTTGCTGCAAACAAACCGTAATAATTCGACAAGTATGACAGCCTGCTTCTATCTGTATTACTGCTAACGAAATGGAAATAGCTCTTGCCTCCGTAAGCAGCCCGAAACCGAGTCCGTGCAATTTCATCACGTATTGTGGCGTCGTTTTCGTGGCATTGTTTGTGACGACGAGGACTCGTTTTCCCTGTAAACAAACTTCATAAATGTATGTAAGTGACAACGGCCGACCTTTTCGAGCAGCAACTGAATAAACGCCGCCGCTCCCGGGATGGCCTCCGTGTCCCGCCAAAGGACACCTTTGATTATGGGTCATTGACGCGATGACAAGGGGGGGGGGGGAAACCATCGGCATCGAAAAGATACGTGTCGTAGTCCCAGATAGCATCCTCCGAAAGGTAGGAAATCATGGTGAGAATCTGGAAAGGCAGTTTGAATGCGAGGCAAGAAAGAGCGCACTCGGAGTCGAATGGATGGAAATTGAGAAGGGCGGAGGAATATAGAGCAATGGCGCACACTAAAGCAACGGGAGGAAATAGAGACGGCAGCAAAGAGCGCTCACGCCATGAAATAATAGGCGAATGGGCTGAGGGTGTGTGACCTCTTGGCGCGAAAGTGCAGATCGATCCAGCGCCTCTCCCCCTCCTCTTGAAGCAGAGATAAGAGACACAGGGCGAGAGAGTGCGAAGAGGTCAGTGCGAGCCAGACACACGGACAACAACCGAGTTGTTTACTAGATGGCTTCTGCAGTAGGAGAGTCTCCAACAGAGAGCTAGGAAGGCACGGGGGGCACTTTCAGATAGCAATAAGCACGTCTTCGATTTCTCTGCACATTCTTGAAAACTACAAATATTCAACGGAAATTGCTGGGTTACAGGAACGAAAGACGCCGCATTATGTGCAGGATGTCAAATCCGTTTTAGTTGTAAACGTTTCCATCAATGGCTTGGCATATCCGTTTGCTGTTGTAAAGGCGAATCGAACTACTTGCAGCTGAATAACTCGGACCAGCCTCTGCAACACCACAATAGTCCGCGTTCACGATTTGATCTTCAGGCAGCCCAAACGTTCTTTTTTTCCTGTGCTGCATTCATCTGTATGCTATCAATCTTTATAAACTGATTCACGACGGTTCGCATATATTGTTTTCCCAACTCCTCTTATAGAAGTAATTAATTCAATGCAATATACCCATTCTTAGATTGCACAAGCATTCTTCGACGAAACTGAATTGTTTTCCTACTTTGTTTCACAAAACACGTTCGAGACATCCAATGTCGTCATGTCTTCTTCATCCGGCTTTGTTACCGTAAACTGCCATATGAAGAGCTACACGTGTCCCTGATTCCATGAATGATCGGCCATGCATTTCTTCTGTCCATATTCACAATCTTCTGTTAATGCGAATGCGCATTGTCAACAGGAGTCTCTCTCTCTCTAACCATTCGTTGAGCTTTGGAAGCTTAAGCTTAGTGTTTTCCATTAACGAGCAGCAACTAGCTTCTATAACTCTAAGAATCGAACAATTTTATTCTTCCGGAAATACTGGCATTGCATCTTGATATTTGTACCTATAAGACTCCTGTAATTAGTCAGTGATTACATATCATTGATATTTCAACCATTCCTTTATCAGTTGCTGGATGCTTGTCGATTTTCTGATTAGCGAGCCGTTCCATTCGTCCTTCTTTCTTATCCTGGCTGTTGCCTCCGTCACCACGAATGGAATTCTCATTATCGTCGTCAACTCAAAGAAGACGGCAGTTGGAAACTACCGAATACTTCTGACTTGTTTTGCGGCCTTCGATATTCTCACATCATTGACACACTATGTTGTCGAGCCGGTACCAATATTTTGAGAGCAAGAATTCATGACGTAATTTCATATCATGCGTCCTACAGAGTACGGCATACTTTTCTTCACCAAACGAACTGCTAAATACAATATTGGAGGCTTGTCTTTAATGGGATGCTCTTAAAATGCCGCAGATTACAGGAACAGTTGCTACTGCGGCATGCTCAGTATTCGCCACGACATATTATCAAACATTTATACTTCTCGCTTATCACTTCATATATCGACACCGATAAATGGAAAGTCCGGCATTGGGTGATAGCAGGTTAGTTGTAAAATAAACCAGCAGCGTTGAAATTAGAAAAACAGGATCCTTTCACATGGACCGAAAGAATTTTACTCACAGGTATCGCTGGAAACGTGCTTTATGCTGCAGTACTGATCACAATCTGTAGTCAAGTGTTCGGGCGACATGTGACTCCAAGGTTTTGCTTTTTGGATTTGAATCTAACCAACTTCTCGTAAGTGGTTTCATTCCGTCGTCTACGAAGGAGTTGTATGGCTTTGATAGTCAGGATCCCAATGTGGGCCTCATTGCAGCTGTCTTCCAGGTAACATTCGTAGGTACATTCCATATTTCCACCCACGTTCCCAGGATGTGGACTGGTCGACTGGGCAAGTGAAGGGCTTGCGGTGGAAGGGAGTCGCCGGTATCGTCATTGGCATTGGCTGCATATCTTCGCCACTCGCAGCCATAGTGTACTGTTTCATCAGGATTCGCTCGTTGCTGAGATTGTGAGACATGCTCGCTCCATTTCGAGATATTATACCTTTCCTATCAGAAATGCTTCCAAAGGCATTGGCGCTCATACCAGACAACTGCAGCAGCAACTCTTCACTGCTCTGCTTATTCAGGTAGAAATTGGAGCGCGTGGCGACGCATTCGAATTAATTTCACTCCATCTTCAGACGGCAGTTCCGATCTTTGTTTCATATCTGCCGTTATTCGTCATAGTTCTCGCTTCACTCACAGGATTTGGAGCTGGAGTCGCGGGAAACGTATTCATGGTTCCTCATTCTTTCAATCATCAAAAGAACTTTTTTACAGATGATCACTGCCTTCTTTCCACCTCTCGATCCTCTCATCCTTGTTTCGTGTGTTGGAATCTTCCGGAAAACGCTGCTCTCCTGGTTTCGAAAATCTTCCATAGTTGTTCCGAGTTCGTCGACGATTCACTGACATCAACATATTAATGCAATTTGTAGCGCTGAGCTCCGGAATCAACAGTCAACAACAGCTTTCGGTACCGCTGAGCTCCAACAATCAGATATCATCTTATGCTGGCCGAACATCGTGACCAAACGATGAATGTAGTCCACGGCCCACATTGCCCTTTCCATGGTACAAAATTGACAGCTAAATTTTTGATCGCATTGTTGGTCGGTTTTAACAATGAATTCACCTCAGTGTTCATACATCACAAGAATTCAAAGCACGACAGATTCACCGCGCTTACTGCCGCGGCTGTGCGATGGAAGTGTTGTTTATCCCACCGCGCATCATTTCATTTTGAAGGCTTCGCCATTACTGATTGTTTTTGTTCGAATGTTTACTCAAATGTTCAAATTTTTCCTCAGTGTACTCAAATATACATGCACAACAAAGTTCCAATCAGAAAGAACAAACAATGATATTTATTAAAATATTGCATGCAGTATTCAGCATCTCATAATCGAAAATACTGCATTACTCCCAAGCTCCAGCATCCTCTGCGATGTTTCCATTGTAAAGATGGTATGCGGTCTCCGTGCGACCCTTGAAGTTGTATTTGACGGTTGGTCGAAGAATCGGGTCCTTCTGATTATGGAATAGCAGAGCCCGCCACATTGAATCCCCTTTCTGATACAAGCTGCTCACAGTCTGATATTGTATAAGCGGTAATAGTCAGATAGGGTTCATCTAACATAAATTAAACATGTACAAACTTCAAGAACGTCGCATGCACGCGCGTTGTTCGAGTTGTAGTTCATGCCTGTAATGAAGAACGGTGTCCGAATCTCTTTGGAACTTACAACAATAAAAGGAGTTGTGGAATTCGAAGATGTTGGTCCCTCTGAGCTCACGCATTATGCGAGCCGGCGCAAGGCATAGGTCACGCATGGCCTAAGAAGAGTAAGGGGTTACACATTCATTACCGTAGGGCCAGATCGCGAATCTTGAAAAGTTGTTACAAAGCTGACTTTGCGAATCGGTTTCGAAAAGAGGAAAAAAAGAAAAAGGTGAAACCTCTCTCATGGTGCCGGTTCCCATGTTGCACGAGACCTTGTTGCGGACGAAGAGTTTGTGGAGGCCTATTCGGGATATCGCCTGTTAGTCTGCACCTCACCCTCTTGCGTGCAGTCTGCACTGGCGTGGCCGATGCTCTTGGCGAGCTCGACCTCGGATCCGACTATTCTCACAAGCTGCGCCCATCGCATCGTAGCGTTCAGTTTACAGAGAGCGTATGCGAGGTCGAACATGGCATCGTTGTCGGCGCACGACTGAAAAAGCGAGCTAGTAGTGTTTATCTAGTTGTAAAGGTAGGTTCCGCCAAAACATAATCATTGCAGATCAAATTTCATGCTGCTGCCTGAGATCTTTATGTAGAATTCTGTCACTTTTCCGTTTTTTCACTTTACCTCGGACAACAAGACACTACACATTTAAAATTTTGCAAAAAAACATCTTCAGCAGACTCACATTCGTGGGGATGGGGCCCGAAGTATCGGTTGTACGCCCGGATGTACTGATACTCCTTCCTTCTGCTGCTGATATCGACAGAATCGCGATGACTACCGCGAGGTGAACGAACTTCATGACCAACGAAGTGAAGTAAGACGCCATTACGCTGATATTTGAAACCCGCTCACCGCGGCCGAAAATTGCGGGAACTCTGGAGAAACTCGATAACTGGGCACGCTCGGATTACGAGAGTAGTTTCGTTTACAACGGTCCTAGGCGAAGTGAGAAATGGCGACAATTGGGGGGGGGGGCAATCACTGATGCCTTACAATTATTACTTTAGCAAGATTGCAGCCAAAACACACTATTGTTCCTTCTCCTTCTGAACCGGCAAAACCCGTGCAATCAAACAAAACAAGTTCTTGGATATCCTGAACGTAATGAACAGCACAATCGTAACTACCGCTGCAAAAGCAGCGAATATGTCGATGTTGAAGTACTCGACGTAGTTCAGGTCGACTCCCTTTGGCCTGTAAGAGTCTCGATTGCGAAAAGTTGTCATCTGAAATCACCTCGATGTAGGCGAGGGTCCGAAGCGCGCAGCGTATTCCACGTGTTGGGTGAGCAGTCTCCGAGGGGAGATGGGAGGGTTGCGGAGTTGTTCTGCGAGCTTCTTTGCATTGGCGGCGTAGCTGCAAAAATCATGTTATGCGAAATGAAGAGCGATTAGTCGCAAAAGTATCCGCACACTTGGATAGGCTAATTCAGCACTAGGAAGTTCTGAATTTACCTAGAATCGTCGAGGATCGCTCCCACTGCGTCCGCGATCTTGTCCTGGTGAACCGTGTCGAATTTACTAAAGTTGATGCCGTTGCCGTGCTGGACGAGGGTGCCAGCGTTGCGGGGTTGGTCGCCTGAACACAAAATGGTTCACAGAATGAAGCCAGAAAAGGCGTACCAAAAATCGGCACGACGACAACGGGAACACCAGCATACGAGGCCTCATGGCAAGAAGCAATTCCTCCGTGCGTTATGAATAGTGCAATACGCGGGTCCGCTGAAAGAGGCGAACTATTCCTCGCTTTTCAATGATTTGACAAACCGAGAAGATCGTTCTGCGGCATCCATTCGCTGAGTATCACATTGGGGACTTTAGATGCGTTCAGTTTGGCAAAATCATCGGAAAGCTCCTCGTACTTCCAGATGAATGTGGTGTCGGGGAACTTGGCAAAGGCCTAAAAAATTTAAAGTTAGTTTTATGGGCCTTAGACGCGTTAAAACCTCTTTAGAATGTCCCTTTTCTAATGTCTGATCAAAATTTAAACGTGTTTAAAGGTGCTCACATTTAGAATGGCGTTCTTTCGTAGAGGCTTCATGTAGGCGCTCTTGGCAATGGATCCGAAGGAGACCAGAGCAGTTCTTTTCCGGAGTGCCAGAACGTCCAACCATTTCTAAATGGAAAGAAATAACGCGTGACATTAAAGTTTCTTGAACCTTTTCGAGAGGCTTTGGAGCAATGACTGCGATTCCCCCGATTGGCACGATCTTGTTCAGCGTGGGAGCGGCGACATCTGTGTGGGCACTTCAGTGAAAATTGATAAAGAAGAGTACCTGTCAACGGATTGGAGTTAACGAACGACACGGCAGCATGGGAGTGGATTTCCTGTAAAGAAGGAATGAAATATTCGTGAAGAGAACTAGCAAACCGATAAAGACGGCATTCCTGGGTATAGATCGTCGTACACGGCTTGGACCATGCGAACGGGCTTGCCGAGGAACTCGATACAGGAAAACTGCAAATGGTTGTACTTTTACATTCCCTTATGTGGATTTTTAAAACCACCAAAATTCCCGAATGCCTGAGTTCATAAATTACTCCAAAAGTCGCGTTGCTGCCTTTTTTGAAAAAAAACTTACAAACAAGTACATATTGTACATTTTCCAGAAGGACTGGGAGTCGTTGGAGGATTCGACGAGAGCTGAACTTGGGGTTGTTCTCACATGAATGCGAGGTAGGGGCAAGTACAGATCTGGTAGGACGGAGCGCGCGGAGCTCCCAGATCGCTGAGCTGTCGATCGTTAGTTGGAAAGGACGTCATGGTAACCAGAGACTTGGCTTGGATCAGATGCGAGAGGCCTGAAACATTAATAGAATGGATGTTTCCCAAAATTCCCAAAATGTCCTTTGAATACAGAGCTGAACTCCTAACCAATTCCGCAGTGGTCAAAGTTTTCCGTGATGATGGCATCGTATTTCTCGTCCCTCAGCATTTCGACGAGTCCCGGTTGGGAAAGGAGCTTCCGGCACTGCGTCGAGTACCACAGACCGTCAATGTACGAGATCTGAATGTCTTCCTTTTATAATGTCAGAGATTATATTGGAATGTATTAGTCTTGGCAGACAAATTTTCAGCACACATGTTGTTTCATATGTATTTGGCTCAAAATGATTGAATATTCATTATGTCTGAAAAAACACTATTTACCAGAATGTTCTTGTTGTCCGGTATTATAGTGATGCGGAGGCGACGCGCGAACAACCTTCGCGGTAAGCACTACGCTGCTTACCGCGAAGGTAGTTC
>JACMIG010002065.1:0-16717 GCA_014805385.1 Levipalatum texanum | reverse complement strand
GGTGCTAAAGGAGCGGGAGCGAGGGGTCGGTCAGGGGGGAGGAAAGGAGGGGAGGGGTACTGGGCCAGACACCTTGTCACAAGACACAGGGCCCCTGAGTCATCCGCGCGCGCCTTGCCTTCTTTTGAATCTTCCTCCCTCGAGTAAGAATTTCGAAATGTGCCCTTTTGAATAGAACAGGAGCAGATCTTCCTCCTTTTGAA
This sequence comes from Levipalatum texanum, assembly GCA_014805385.1. Lineage (NCBI taxonomy): Eukaryota > Metazoa > Nematoda > Chromadorea > Rhabditida > Diplogasteridae > Levipalatum > Levipalatum texanum. Next base: position 16,514 of record JACMIG010002065.1, on the reverse strand, counting down.
GAGGCCTTGGAGAGTGGTGGGAAACTCCTGCTTAGAAGGGGGAGGACTCCTAAAGAGAGGCGACGGAAAATGCTGGACTGCCCCTGGTTACGCATAGAGCAACGCGCCCCAGGCTCACATTGCTAATGCCAAAGCGCGTGCAGCGGGTCCCGAGCTTCCAAAGGCTAGCCTCCTTTTTTCCAGCTGCCTTGCCTAATTTCGTAGAGAAACACGGCACGATTTCAGAACTAGAGGGATAGGAAAAGGACGTTTATGATTAAAAAATTATATACATATTCTTTAAAGGGACACCCGGAGGCAGAATATGCCTATCGTGGAGTCCGCTCTCAACATGCACCTCAACGTCAGTTCATTTCTCATCTTTGTACTCTGATCTCTGACCTCTGACCCTTCAGGGCGGCGGCTCCGTCCTCGAGATGCAGGAGATGCCTCGAACCGTGGCGGGATCGGCGCCCAACCTGCGGACGGCTCCCAATGCCGCCCTCATCCGTGCCGCCGCCAAGGCTGCCGTCCTCGACCCCTGCATGGCACCGAGTCCGTTTGCGATTTGACTACTACATACAGTAACTCGTCTCTAAATCAGTGTGCGCTTCGTATGAACACAGTTCCAAAGAGCAATGGAAACGTCCCCCAATAGTTACACATTAGAATCGGATACAGTAACCCATAATCAATCCGAGTCAGTTTGCGATTCCCCGACCCCCTTTTATAACTAAACGGCGCTTTAATCCCTAATACTGATTCATAATGCGATTCCATTGTTCCCAACCCGATACCAATATTCTCCTCATCAATTAGACAAAAATACTGTAGCCTGATCGTAGGCCCGGTCAGTATGCGATTACCCTGCAGGTCCGTTCCGGGGCAACCCTCGGTACGGGACGTACGAGCGCGCCGTGCGCCCCTCCGACCTTCCCGTCGGACCCGAGGAGCTCGAGAAGATCATTCGGACCAAGAGCAAGAAGCACCAGGAGAAGGCGCGCGCCATGATGGTAACAACACGTTAATTATCACCAAATCAATCAATAATATTGTTTAATTATAAATTAAATTTTATTCATTTTAAATTCAATTGTCATTTAACAGGCTGACTACGACGCCTTCGTCTCCTGCAACGAGGCCATCTTGCATTCCGCCGACGAGGTTTGCATACTATTCAAAGTAAATAATTAGCACGAACCTTGGCAATGCTTATTGTTAACATGAGAACGTTTCTCTTCATGTGGGAATCCTGCAGGTTTTCCAATGAATAATTGTGGTACATGATTTGATCCTTACAGAATGCGATGTACGCCTCGGAGACGGGCCTGGGAGGGGACGTCGTCCCTGCCGATCCCCGCCAGACACTCCTCGATCACCGCAACAGGACCGGCGGATCCAGCTCGAATATCGAGGTAGGTACAGGAAAGCTGGGAACAGACGTGGTTAGAGATAACGACACAAACCTTTTCCGGGATTGGTGCTGAAAATTAGCTACCTATTCATAGGGGTTATGGGTGATCCAAACTCGACAAATATTCCGTTCCGTACGCGACTTCTCTCTTCGTCTGGCATTCTAGAGATAATGGAGAGAGTTTAGCGCCTAGGTGCGAAATTATGACTAGTTTGGATCGCCGACAATAAACAATTTCAATGAAAAGCACGCTGGTGAAAGCAATGACCCCTGGTCCGAAAAGGGCGATGATTGCATACTTGCAGATGGAGGACGCCTCCCTCGAGGACCTCCCGCATCCGCGGGAGCGCCGCGGCTCCATCGTTTCCGTCGTCGGTCGCTACGTCCCTTGGTTCGGCTTCAAACACTTCAAGGACACCGGCGGATTCTTCCGCATGGTAAGCATTACAATAATAATTTAATAATAATATATTTAAATAATTATTAATGTGTAATCTTCCAGAACGGCATGAGCACCATCGTGACGGCCCTCTTCGTCATCGGTGAGACTGCGGGAGGAGGACTCGTCGCCCTCCCCAAGGCCATCGTCCAGATGGGTGAGCGAGAATCATTTTGAATATCCCGAAAATACGAGTAATCATTCTGGTTTATTTTTGAGACGGAAAAGTTATCACGCTGAAAAAAAGAAACGTATAATTGATTGCACATTTACGAAAGCTCTCTGCAGGCATTCCACTCGGCCTCGCGTTGATGATCATGATCTACATCATCACCATGGACACCGCCCGCATGATCGGCCAGGCATGGAGCCTCATCGTAGTGAGTCAACTTAAAATGAACGAATCAATCAATAAATTGATAACAATAAATTAATAAATATTAATTTACTTTATTACAGCTCCGCGATTCGCGCTTCCGTCATCACTGCGGGTCGCCGTACGCCACGATGGCAGGGATCGCCTTCGGAAAATGGGTCGAGTGAGTATATTTATCATAAATACTTTATTAATCATAAATAACCGACATTATTTCAGGAAACTCGTGAATGCGATGCTGAACTTCACGCAGTATGCAACTGCAGCCGTGTTCCTCGTCCTCGGGTGAGAATTCAATTATTTTTCTTCGAAATAATTCGGCATGATCTTAATTTTTACGGGTAAAATCGCTTGCAGGTCCCGTATATTCAACAATATTGGGGTGGCCCTCGCGGGCCAGGACATTCCCCTCTGCAACATCATCATCGTCATTAGCACCTGCATCTTCCCCCTCCTCCTCCTCCGATCGCCCAACGACATGAAGTGAGGCATTAAATTATCAAATCATTTTTTTATAAAAACAACTATTTTTTAACGAACTTTAATTATTTTACTCCTAAATTAAATTAAAGTCGACCTTTTTACAGGGGTGCCATCCTGCTGGCTATGGCACTGACTGTTGGAGCAGTCTTCGCCCTGACGTTCGCCATCTCAATGGACATGGGAACGTGCGCCAACCAGGCCCCCTTCCCCGAGCCCACCATCCTTTCGTACGCTACTTCAATGTTTTAGTTTAAATTGATTATTTTAAATTGATGAACTCCCCTCTTTCCAGCGTCTTCCAAGGCATGGGAACCATCTTCTTCGCGTACGGAGGCCACGCCGCCTTCCCCACGATCATCGGAGACATGGAGAGGGGCGACTCCTGGACGACGTCGAGCCGCATGGCCTTCTCTGGTGAGGAACGGGAGAATAAAGGACCCAATGATATAATCGATGATCATGACATCTGCCTCTGCAGGCATCAACGTGCTCTACTTCCCCATCGGCTTCTTGGGCGCCTACACCTATGGAGCCACCATCCAGGACACCATTCTCGCCAGCATTCAGGTACAGATATTCTCCCGAACTTCAGAGATACTAGGTCGTTGAAGGTCGACTCTTTTTGACGACGTCATTGGGTAAAATTGCTTTCTTTCAGAACAAGCCGATCGCCATCGGAGCCAATCTCGCCATCGCCTTCCACCTCATCTTCGCCCTCACGATCATCTTCGCGCCCCTGATGCTCTGGGCCGAGAGCGTCTTCAAGGTCCCGAAGGGTGAGTAGCGCTTCAACTATCAGTGTTTATAGAAGTTGTGGTGGTCTTATCAAGGCTGGCGATTCCTGATCTATGTTCGATTTGCAGATTTCGGCTGGAAGCGCGTCGTCCTCCGTGGAGCCATCCTCATGTTGACGGCCTTCACCTCCCTTACCGTCCCCAACTTCGGTGGGTGTCTCCCCTCCTTTCCTTATAATCTCCAGATCAGACCACTCGGCAATGAGACATGCCTCTCGAGTAAATACAAAATATCAAACTGCTCTGGTTACGCTAAGGAACCGGGTGAAGACTAAAGATTAATTTTCCTCTCCCTCTTCCTGTTCTTTTCTCTCGTCCTTATCGTTCATTATCGATTCGTTCAGGCCCCCTGCTCGACATGATCGGAGGTTCCCTCATCACCATCATGGCCACCGTCCTCCCCTGCGCCATCGCTCTCGTCATCAAGACCAAGGCCGACGTAATTATTTTAACCGATTCTCAATTTTCGCTGTAATCAACACATGTTTCGTTTTCAGAAGTTCACGACCAAACTGAAGCCCCACGACGAGCTCGAGCAGGAGAAAATCTCATTCCGCGAGTAAGTATACCAATATTTTATTTTAACTCGTACATAGTCAAAAGTGGTCTTTAAAGTATTGAAAAACAAAATATATGATTTCAGCGTCTTGCATCACCGTTCAGTGATTGAGCTTCTGTGGTCCGCCTTCATCATCATCGCCGGCCTCGTCATCTGCGTTGGCTGCACGGCCGCTGCCTCCAAGGTACGGTTGTTAAGAAGGAACCAAAAAGCCAACTCTCACGACACAGTATATTATGGGAGTTCCAAAGCCCTATTTTTTCGCACCTAGGAGCGAAATTCTCTACAGAGAGCGGACGACGAGAGCACACTATTTTCAATGCCGAGAGAACATTTTGTACGTAACTCGAATTTAGAAGGGTTTGGAGCTGCCATAATACCTGATTCCATTCTCTTCATGCGTACAGACTAATCAATAGTCGAAATTAAAAGCGACGAAAGGGCGCAAAATAATAAAGCACTTGTCAGTAATTCCAACTTTCAGAAGCTCACGGGAGACCTACTCACCACCCCGTGCTACATCGAGTGGTACGGCAAGTACGTCTCCGGCTCCATCCCCATCCCGGAATCGCAGCCCTTGTCAGTTTGAGTTACTACTTCTAAAATATTAAACGAAAATTTGCATTTCTATAACAAATCTAACCTAGTCTAACCCGTTGGTGATGGTATCAGAGAGAAAATGGTAGAACTATTTCAGCGAACCGAAGTACTTCTGCTGCGGAATCTTCAAGAACATCTCGCACTGGGGAACCGAGATGTGCATGCCGCCCGATGCCGTCTTCAAGGGAGCCAGCCACTAAGCTCGCCGAAGAGAAGCAATCCCTTCTCCTCTCCATCCCATCCCCCTTCCTCTTCATCTCCCCCTTCTCATAGATTGCAACCTTATTCAGCTTAACCTTGAGAGCAATGCCCATCCCGACTCCCCCTCTGATCTTCTCCATCCCTTCCCCCTTCCCCCTCCCTTCTCCATGCGGCTTGTCTTTAACTCAGATTTTTGACGTTTTTAAGGGATCCAGCTTTCTACGCTCTTCGAAGAAAGCAATCCTTATTTCCCTTCCTTCCCCATCAATTCCGTCCTTTCCCCTCCTTTGCACCTTCACTTCCCCTACTTGCACATATCGGCGTAGCTTTAGTTAGATTTAGGTAGATTTTGCACCAAAAAAATCAAAAAATTCAAAAATCAAAAAAAATCAAAAAATTAAAAATTTTGAGTGTGCGGTTGTTCAGAATTTCACTAATTTGTGGAATCTAGAAGCGTTTGCGATTTTCAAAAGCTTTTTATGTTTCCGATAGCAGTGTTGTGGTGATATTCGATAATTGAATGAGGACCACGTAGTCGGATGGGAGAGTTCAAATTCACATAGGGTGCACTCTGTCACTTCTTCAATGAACTCTCATCCTGACCTTATTTCAAGCATCAATATCACCAAAAAATATGTCTCACTATATCCGTTTCCGAGTAGATCCCGACTGTACATACACCCCCACGAATCCGTTCTTGAGTTTTAGAAACTTTCCCTTCATCCAGTTTTCTATTCTCCGGTTTTTCTAGTTCCGGTTTACTTATTTTTTTCCCGATTTCTCAGACTGATTCCAGTGACAATTTTTGTATCGGTTTATCCTATCCATTTCAGTGTTCAACCCTTATTCCCTCCGGTAGCTGCTCTCTTATCCCGATTTCACTTCAATTTCCGAACCCTTCATTCCGGTAGAGTAATGTTTACCATCGCTGGTTCCCTTCCTTTCTCGCTTTATTGATTGCATAGAGGTAGGTTCAATGAATCGATAACCTTCGAACGACTATTATTTAGCTTACATTAGGCCCGATTACATTCTTCAATGGTTAAGAATTAATCTTTACTTAGATAATCAATCCAATATAATCGATTGTGTGCTGTGCTGTTTTGTATTGTCTGGTAGTTGTCTGAAGTTTTACTTAAGAGTTCTAGCGATTGTATGCGAATCTTTTTCCGATTCAGTTATCTCTGCTTATACTCATATCGTAAACATACTTACTTATCACACTATTGTAATTGCAATTGCGTTGGGATAAAGGTGATGGAATAAGTGTTGCTTTTCAACATTGAGACTTCTGATTTTACGGTCACTGGCACAAATGTGTCATTTTACAAAATTGTGTCATTTCCCTGAAATGAAGGAATCGTGCAGAATTCAAACGATATTTTCAAAACAATCTTCGTGGCAGGGGCCCTTTAAAGATGGGTGGCCAGTATCCTATGGATGTGATAATGAGAGACCAAGGGAGAGCCACTTTCGGTCATGGCAATTATATTGCCCTTGGCTGTCGATAATCTCCCTTCCAAGCTCCCTCTTGCCTTCCCTCCACCCTTATCCTCCCTTCTCCGTTTCCTCCTACAAATTGGCTACTCCGGAGTTGCCAGGGTGACAAGAATCGAAATCCCTGACCAGAGAGGAAGAAACAGGAAAATCTGAAATGTATCGTACCTCATGTTCGTACCTCATGTCTTCGTTTCGTAGTCTAGCATGCCCTCGCTAAATCCCTTCAGTGTTCTATTAGGCTCGTCTTCGAAGAATATGAGGTGTATCGGCTTTTCCTACATCCGAGCTTTGAGGGATGAAGGCAAAGTGCATGGCTTCCTCACGTCTTACCTTAATACCCAGAGCACTGTCGTCATCATTGCTTAGCAACACACTCTCGGTACAGTGATCGAAACTAGCTCGAGCGTCTATCATTAAGTTTGAACGGTGTTCAACATCGATCTCTCTCAACATTGAGCACACTCTCTTTTCTCTGCGTTCCTCCTCGGTGAAAATCCTAATTCGTTGATTGCCTATCGATATCGGCTGCAGGATAGTTGCCCCAACGTTCTCCTACGCAGAAAACATGGCGAAGCCGACAAGCTCAGAAAAGATGCCCTCGTCCTCGCCCTTTGTAGGTGCATCATTCCTCCTGCCCCCGGATGGAAGAGGTGAGACCCAGGGTGACTTTTCCAAACATCGCTTCAGTTGTCTTCACTCCAGTCGTACCCCAGCCACCATCAACTTCTCATGAGCGAGACAGAAAGAGAGGTTAGTGCATCTTGGCATCTTGCCAAGAATTTTTTTACCTTCGTGCCAAAATGTACTTCTTCAGCAGAGATCGCGATGAAGCACCGCGAGCTGAAGAAGAAGAGGAAGAAGAAGAAGATCATCCTCCATCCGAATAGGTATCCAAGATCATTTTCAAATGTCAAAGATCAAAGATTATAGTACGGAGTTCAATGTTGTATTCTTGGATTTGGTTTACTTTCGAGAATATGTGTTCAGCGATCCTACGGACGGAAGGGGAAAGAGATCTCGAAGCTAGCCTCAATCAACTCCTGGAGAACTTCGAAGAACCGCAGAATGACCAGAGTATGATTCTCATGATCTGAAATCTCGTGTGCGAAGGAGAACAAAGTGTGTACTGACGGTTATTGAGAGTTTTGGAGAATTCAGAAACTACCAATATATATTTTTATCGAGGGGTTGGCAACCGTCTACGAGGAGAGTCCAAGAAGGATATCCCAAGGCAGAAGATTCGTCTCAATGGATCTCTCGACGCGGGAGTAGTAAAGGTAGGGAACAGAATGAGTTTTTCTAAATCCTAAACCAACTCTGGATATGTTGTACTCTAACCCATGTAAATAAACTGATTTTGTCAATATGCGATAGTGTGGCCTCTTCGGTGGTGTCGGCCAATTTTTCAATGTTTTAGGAAGAATGCTTTCCCGAGCACGCTGCCGAGGAAGGCCCATCATCCAGCCGCACATCCGCCTCTCCAAGCGAGCCTTCATGGACGAAAGTCAGTACTAAAACACCACGTCATAATAATGAATTCCAACACTCGTTTTGCCAAAGAAGTGCCGTGGACATTAGCAAGCAAGAGGAAATAACAATGCAATTCCAATTCCGTTGTAGAATCTTCACGATGGCACGGTGAAGACGGATTAGTATTCCATCTTCACTCCACCACCTAAATTCCGACCCATCACCATTGTCGATCTTACATATAACCATTACATTGAAAAGCTTGTGATATATAATAATAAAGTAGATTTGATCAGTGTCCTTATATTTGCGACAGTCGTGCTACTTTCCGGTAGCAGACAGGGCGAGGGCGTTTGGCCTGCCCTATCTATCTCCATGCCCTCTCATATCCTCGTCCATCGACTCTCTCGGTAGGCGTGCTCTCCGTGGAGAGGAAGAGTAGTTGTTGCTACCCGCTTATCCTGAGCTCGGTTCGAATCCCATAATCACATGTTGCCTAGTGCCTAAGCCTAGAGCGCTTTTAATATCAATGCCTTGCGCTTCTATTTTGTTGGCGTTACCTGTAACCACCATATTTTACCCGCTTTTATCGAGCGAATAAATAATTGGATTGTGGAGAACCCGGTGCGTTCTAATTCCCATGCCCGAACAACCCATAATGATAGACTGCGCGCGCTGTTGATCTACCTCGTTGAGCCCCGTTTCTTGACCCGTGTGATTCAGTAGACCAGAAAATGGGGTTAGAAGAGCCAACTCTAGTGTGCGCGTTGTTCGTCTGTGGTCGTGGGGAAATAGAACGCTACGGGTTCTCGACAACAACAGCTCTGGATTGGAAACGCTCCCCGCGTTTCCGCAAGTTCCTGAGCGTTCCTGGTATGCAATGTTACTCCATGACACCCACTTTTTCTCCTTTTCGATTTTTCTTTAACGCCTTTCACCTTAGCAACGGGACTGCGAGATGGGGGAGAGAGAGGAACTCTAATATTTTTCGTTCTGAGCCGAGTCCGGGGAGTTGAATACAGCAAATACTATTCCCCGGATATCATGAATTTTTGCGTAGACACGCTTTGGAGATTCCAAACGATAACTGATGTGGGATATTGAATGTGTTTGTACAACGAGGAGTAAATTAGGGTAGTTCTAAAGCTTAATTTGAGCGAAACTCTTTCCACAATTTCTAGCCAGCCAGGTTGTGTGAGAATTTTGTTTTCCATGGAGGGTGATTTTATGGCTCGTTAGAAACTGCCCAATTACTTTCTTATCCTTCCTCGACTCGACGTCTTCCGTACCTATGGAGACCCACATCCCTCCTCATCCTGATCTTTTCGTCTCCTATTCCTCCACGACTCTCGTGGAGGAATAGGCTTTTTGCACTTATGATACAACAGCGATGTGGAAATATTTTTAGGTGTGTTTCTTCCGACAGCCAATCCACTATGCTCTGGGTTCGTTTGAAATTTTATTTCATTAAGAGCAATTCCATCCGTGTGTCGACGCTTGATTCAGGATGCAACAGAAACCAAGCGTACTATCGCGAAACTCGTCAACAGGCGATCTCATCGCAAGGTGCAAATTTGAATGTTATTGTAAGGCACTCCTGTTCCGTAATACCATGTTCTCCCAGGCAAAACGTGTGTACTCCCTTTGAAGGGGAGTACACACGTTTTCGGTAGTGTGAAACGTTGTACAGCTAGCTGCTATGACTTAAAATTTGCATACATATTTCCGGAAGTAGAATCCGGGAAATAAAAGGAATGGTAAAGTAAACACCTTATGTAGAAAGAAACATGTAAAAATTTCAGAGAAAGGATGAGACCCCACAAAGAATAGTGGAGGTGGAAGCACTCCTCCAGGTACAATTTCGCTTTTGTTTGGGGTAATAATCGCGGAAAACATCGACATTTATTTTCCATTATGCGGCGGTATATGATGGTTGTTTTCAGAAATTCCATGTGATTCTTTTTGCATCGCTTTATGATTATTGCATAGTATTTCAGCGACTGGACCTGGCGATCAGCGGAAATTCCATCGCTCCGTCTGAAATTCTTAATAATATGTTGGAAATCATCAACGAAGTGCGAAACTTCCTGTTTATTTATGACACGTTCTTATTTTGAGCTGGCAGCATTTCAAGTCCGGCAACCCAGAGGATCGATGCCCGCCACCAGAGAGGAAAATGAAGAGGTCAGTCTCGATCATCCAGTTTTGACAAAGTCCATCACACGTGATGCCCGTCACTGCATTTCCCTTGTAAATAAGCAAAACGTACACTCTTCCGTTAGGACATTCAATCGAAATATTCTCCAATGAATGTTTAAGACGAACTGGAATCAGGAACATCAGCGGATATCCCGCGTCAAGGAGCTATTGGAGGTACAGATTCCACTGAACATTGGTGGATCCTTTAAAACCCTTGACAAATTAATCCGTGATTGGCCTAGAAAGGCGACAAACTAAAAACATTTTCTTCTGTCTTTTGAATGAATAGACTTGAGATTTGGCTTTTATTTGATACATTATTCAGGACGAAACTGCAATGCAATACGACAATGAGATTGTTGAGTTTCGAGTTGAGCACAAACTAATGAGCCATATATTTGCTATTATACCATAAGCTCGATTGCAGAGGAGAGACAAGATCAATCGATGTCTGTCCGTGACCAAGGAAAGAATCGTCTCCGTGAAAGAGGACATCGACAGATGCACGAGCACGGTTGGCTTGTTATCTTTCACACATCTGATAAAATACTGACGGGAGAGGATGCGGACAAATTCTTTGTAATGAATGAAAGGAGTGCGTTTTAACTCCAGTTTCTCCATATGAGTCCAGATGATAAAATGAGGATAAAAGTAGTAGTGCTCAGCACATGTATATTATAGTCCTGCCAAACACTTATTGGCAGACGAAGAGAGAAAAATCTCTCGCCTCTGGCAGACGACGAGAGAAATCGGTTTTCAGTGGAGAGAGAACAGTTTGGATGGAACGCGAATTTAGAAGGTCTTGGAACTCGCATAATTGCAGAGAAATATTATCACACCTTGGGGTCAAAGGAGGGGTAAAGTGACTCTCATGGTACAAATGATGCTCGATTTTCAAGCACTTAAAAATACAAAAAAGATATCAGAATCATCTCAGTGTTAGTAGAAATCAGTGTCAGGTAGACTTGGCACGGTGCCAATACAAGCTACAGTAGGATTTTTCAAATTTTCCGCCGTTGCCTGAAACAAGGGAGCTCAATAACTTTGTTTTTGTGGTTTTTCTGGCCGAAATTTAGACTTTTATTCATAAAAATTATGTTTTTCGTAAAGCCCACGATGAGAGGAAGGTCATGACAAGGCTCGTTTGGGAAGTAGAAAAGTCGGTTTACCCCTCCTTTGACCATGTAGAGTAATATTCTTCAGCTACAAGCAATGCAACCTTCATGCCGCTCGAACTCGCGTCGGGATAGAACTGCCTTCTGGAGATTTGAGGACACGCAGAACGTAAATGACTTGTGCTTGAATAGTGATGAAGCGACCTGCAGGATATGGACCGCTTTGGACTAGTGTTATGGGCCTCTGAGCTGCGCGAAATGAAAGAGAAGCAGCACTTCCGTGACATCATATACAAGGTGATATGAGAATTCATGCCTCTTCAACCATATCCATTTTCTCCAACTGTTTTCTCTCCCAAGTGTTATCCTTTAAAATTTCGTTTCTATCGCATTCTGTCATACTTTTACTCTGTAAAAGAGTCTGGGCCTGATGCTATATGTATGCATCTCGCTAGTGTATACTACATTCTTAGTACATTAGAAACCTGCCGCAGATTCCTCGTAATCGCTGAGATTAGTTAGGCGGAAGGTACTGTCTGACATAGAAAAGTCGTCTGCTTCAATGTCAACTGCAGCTGGCAAATCAATCTCGCTCGGCCGCGTCCTCCAGCTCCCTGCCGGTGACTTCTCCTCCGTCTCAATCTTCAGTTCCGCCTCGTGCTCAGGCAAACGGCAACGCCTCTATCTACAGTTGAAGAGACGACGAACAATGTGATGACAGTGAGCATTAAGTTCTTAGAATGCTGCATCGTTCGTCGCACCCAACATCTACCCTGTCTCCTCAGCCCTCCTTCAGGCAAGCCACTCAAGTTCGAGCAGATTTATGCTCTGACGTTACTTCTCCCTCCTAAAGAGAGGCATTATTCTGGTTAACAAGCCTTTCAGAAGAGGAAGGCAAGGGAGAATAAAAGGGAGATCTTCGATCCATCTCCCGAACCTGTCAACGTCAAGAAGAAGAAGGTTAGGTTGAAAAATAGACTGCAAAATTCATCCAAAATTTGATCCGTTGAGAACCGAAAAGAGACGATGGCTCTTTCACATCAGTTAAATCTTCGAATTCTTGGTCATTTCCTACACGTTGTTGGGCTCTCCCCTCTGTTTTGGCGACCTCAGGAACATGGAGCAGCTCTGGGCAGCTGAGTTCTGCTTCTTCAAAACACGAGGAATACGGTCCCTGTCCACCAGACTTTTCCAGACTTCGGCATTGTCCGTATCCAAAAATTGCAGCATTGTTGCTTCGGATGCCGCGTTCTTGATTGGTCAGCTAAAATAAGATTTGAGTCGATTTGAGGACACCACACCCATTTCAAATAGTGATCAGATCAGAGTATCTGGTGTCTGGATACTGTCCCTTCTGAATTCGGATATAATTGACTTTTGTTTTATGACGGGAGAGAGGCTTTTGCAATATATATTTAACGCCTTTGAATCAACGATAAGAGAATGATTTCAGAGAAATTTAAATATAGTGTTAATAATGAACATGAACGTATTCCAACGTCTCGTGGTCGGTGCACACGTTGAAAGTATGAGTCATCAGTAAATTTCATTTGTATGCGAAAATTCCACAGAACTAACCTCTAGTTTCTGTCCGAAAAATCTGCCGAAGGGTTGTGTCTCCGATACTTCACGTCTGCATTTCTGTGAAATGTTGAAGCAGTATGGCTGGATAACCAGGTAGGGTTCAATGCCATCCTGGAAAAGTGTTATATTGTTTGAATTATTCATTAAACAATATTTGTTTTTGATCATTTGTTAGTGAGCATTAAAATAATTCTTTGCGAAAATAAAAAAAATAAAACAAACCAGTTCGTATTCAGAGCCCTCGACGGAGAACTGCCCGTCGGGAAAGAATTTTCGCTGGAGCAAATCGTTGGAATCGAGGAAAGCTGAAGAGCAAAGTACTAGTAGTACGACGGTACCTATTTCACAACAACCGTAAGGAGTTGTCCTTTTGCACAAGTCTTTACTATGGCACCAGGATAATGCCCAGAACATTTAGGAAAAAAATTCCTAGTCATCGCAAAAAATTGACATCCTGGTGGACCCGGAAAAAGAAAATAAAAAACAACCAACTCATAATACGAAATGACGAATCACGGGAACCTCCGTCCTCTTCATATAAGGATACCGTTGCGGGGACAGGAACCCCATCACAGTGGACGCTTCCTTTCCACGTTATCGTGAAACCTGAAATTATTTAATTTGGAGGTTAAAAAGTATTAATGCATAAAATACCGTGTACGGCGATGCACAGAAGTGATAGGAGCAACGCTTTCATCTTCTTGTAGAAGGATACCTTCCTCGCAGAACTTTTCTCTTTTATAGGCTCCGCTTTCAACAACAATCCCATCACATTCTGTCAGAAAAGTGATGATTCCTTCAAACATTCCATAAGCTGATAGGAATGTTATGAGAAAGTTTTCTCTTCTGACGCCACCTACTGCATCCCCCCTGTTCCTAGAAGATAGGCGTGAAAGTAAAAATGTTGGCTGATAAATATGCCAGAAATGACCAGTGGGAATTTTCGATCTGAATAGGAATGATTGCATCGCCTGAGAATTTGGGACAAAATTATGTGGGTTATGGTGAACGTTATGGCAGTTTAAATGCTTAATTTCGCACCTTGTATATCAGGTGCGAATATTGGTCTATAAGCTGGCGGACGAGATCCGCGTTTGGATCCACCCAAGTAATCTAAAAATTGAATGGCTAAAATGGAAAAAAAACAACCCTCCACTCCCGCTAGTGTGTTCACATGTTCGACAATTGTAATTGTTCACTATCGTCTGCTTACTCACTTTAAAAAATTTCAGAGTGCGTCAAATGGGCGTATACTGGTGCAAGGCACAGGAATATCGGAGAAATTTGTATGCACATCCGAGCTGTTCCTTTCTTCGTTGTCTGACGTTGCCTAGTTGCATTACGGCGTTTCTCACTCTTCGTTTCCGAAGGAGAAGATATGGAAAAGACTCGGATACATTGTATCCGAATAGTTAGAGAAGATTTTATCAACGCAAAGTCGCACTGTGATAAACTTAATAGGCTACATATATTGCAAGTTCCAAAGCTCTCTTCACTTCGCACCTAACATAAGACAATCTCTCTCCTATAATACAATACGAAGAAAGCTATAATACAATACGAAGAAAGAACTCTACTCCGGGAATGAAGAGTTGCATTCTTGCGGCTGTAACAATCCTCCAGCGCAACTTTGTCAGGGAAAATATTTATTCCTCAGTTGCGTTTCCACCGACAATACCACGCAAGTTATAGGTGATCAAAATCATAAACTGCAAAAATGAATTGTGGAGAACAACAGACTGGAATCAGTGGAAACGAACACCAGATGATCCCTTTAGATTTAGATTATCGTGTCTTATTGTCTGTCAGGAAGGGGAATATTGTGATGCAATAGTTGCAACATTCGATATACGCATGAGAAAAATAATAATAATTTCAGAGAACTTTATTCGGAGAGTTAATCGTGTATTTGATAGAACTTCATGATCTCATGGTCGGTACAGACGTTGAAAGTATGAGTCATCTGAAAATTTGTTATTTCTGTAATTCTTAAAATCAATAATATAAAACTAGCCTCTAAGCTCCCGCCGTAAAACGTGCCGAAGGGGAACGTCCTTGTTTTCACATATCTACATGTCTGATTACTGGTGCACTTTGGCTGAATCCTCAGATACGGTTCGATACCATCCTGCAAAATTTCATATTCAGCTTATATTTATTTGCGATCTATTAGTGATTGTGCATATTAGAAAAACATTACCCATATAATAATAGATATCTTTAACAAATTAAAACTTTACGAGTTCATATTCCGAGCCATAGACGGAGAAATGTCCATCGGGAAAGAATTTTTGCATGAGCAAATCGTCGGCATCTTGATATTCTGAACATGCAATATACATTTATATAAAATAATAAAATCAACTAACCCGGAAAATGTGCTACTGGATGACTCCATCCTTCGTCCTGTTCATATAAGTACACCATGGCGGGAACAGGATCCCCATTGCAGTTTATGGTTCCATCCCACTTGATAGTATGACCTGAAATTTGAAAAAAATAAAATCACGATTACTACTTTAAATAAAATATTATTAAAACAAATACCGTGAACGGCGATGCACAAGAGAGAGAGAAGCAGAGGTTTCATCTTCTTGAAGAAGGATACTTTCCTCGCAGAACTTTTCATGGTCTCATCGTCGGTGCACACGTTGAAAGTGTGAGTCATCTGAAAATTTCATTCGTTTATTCTTGAAACCAATAAAATAAAACTAGCCTCTAAGTTGCCGCCGTAAACCGTGGTGCCGAAAGGAAACGTCCTCGTTTTCACATATCTACGTGTCTGATTACTGGTGCACTTTGGCTGAATAATCAGATACGGTTCGATACCATCCTGCAAATTTCATTTTCTGAGTATATTTATTTGCGATCTTTTAGTGTTTGTGTATATTAGAATAAGGTTACCCATATAATAGTAGATAACTTTTAAAAATTAAAACTTTACTAGTTCGTATTCCGAGCCATCGACGGAGAAATGCCCGTCGGGAAAGAATTTTTCCATGAGCAAATCGTCGGCATCTTGATATTCTGAACAAGCAATATACATTTATTTGAAATAAATAAAATCAACTAACCCGGAAAACGTGATACTGGATGACTCCATCCTTCGTCCTGTTCATATAAGGATACCGTGGCGGGAACAGGATCCCCATTGCAGTGGATGGTTCCATTCCACTTGATAGTATGACCTGAAATTTGAAAAAATAAAATCACGATTTTATTTTACTTTAAAAAATGATCTCAAAACAAATACCGTGAACGGCGATGCACAGGAGAGATAGAAGGAAAAGTTTCATCTTTCTGTAGGTGGATTATTTCTTCGCTGATGTTTTCTCTTTTATGGGCTCCGATTCAACAACAATGAGATCACATTCTCTTACAAGGGAACCCCGCGGAGCCCGTATGGCTTCATTGGTTCGGATATGGGGCGCTATACTTGTCTGAGGGGGAAACTATGAAATCCACTTCTAACTTTCTCGGAACGGCAACTACGGTAGATCACCATGCTATTGATTGGCAAAAAATCGATAATTTCACTTTGGTTCGAGCCGAATCGAACCATAGGGCGCTGTGATGGGGTGCACTCACTGATAACAAAAATACTTTAATGAGCTCCCATAGACGTTCCAGGACGAAGTTATGACCTGAAGAGTGATGATCCCTGAGTAGGGGTCTGTTTCGAGCTTCCCAACTCGCAGGTTATGCACGATTTTTACATGAACGAGTAGATCTCTCAATTCCAATGTTGAAATCCGTGGTTGGATATGATGAATTTTCATCGAAATTTCGAACCATGAAGGG
>JACMIG010002063.1:0-16722 GCA_014805385.1 Levipalatum texanum | reverse complement strand
GGAAGGGCTCTGGATCTGCTGGAGTGAGACGTTGGCGGGGGGCTTGGGAGACTCCCACATGCGGAGACCGTAGATCTCTCCGAAGTCCTCCTCGATGGCTGAGTCTCCTTCGAGTTGGAGGACACCACGGGCCTGAAGGGAGGGGGTGGAGGGGAGGGGAGGAAAGAAGGAGGAAGAGGAAGGAGAGAGGAGAGAGAGAGCCGGGGAGACTGTGGAAGGAGGAAGAACGGGAGGAGGGTGAAGAGGGGAAGAGGGCGAGGACGAGGTAGGGGAGAAGAATGGAGAAGGGGGAGTAGAGAGGGGGAAGAAGGTGAAGAGGGGAAGGGTAATGAAGAGGTCGAGGGGAAGAGGTACCTTGTGCCTGCATCCTCCTCCACATCCTCCTCCTCCTCCACCTCCGCATCCGCAGCCTCCCGAGCGGCTGGGGGAGCAGGCATGACAGCGGCGAGGCCGAGTAGGGCGACGAGGACGACTGACTTGTACATGGTGATGAAGAGGGGATGGGAAGGGGGCCATTATATACCGAAAGTTTGAGATAATTAGGGGGTTCCAGGTAATTGGACAAGGGTTTGGCCTCCTTCGCCGTGTCAATCAACGAGAATGTCACACCTTTAAATATTGTATTTATATTTTTTAAATGCCGAAAATTGCATGGAAAGACTTGATTCGATGAGAAAGATTTTGCCAATTAATTTTTTATCCTGTCAGTCTTCTGCACTAATATTCATCCAGTCGATGATCACTGAAACGAGGTCAAACTATTTTCCACTTACGAGCTGTCGCTCATTATCGTTTTCAAGAGAAAGTGAAAACGGTAATGAGTCGAGAACCCGAGAGATGCACATTCCGAGACCGCTCGAAGGAAATTCCCTTCTATCACAAGGCTTCGGCGCACTATTACGTCAAAGGGTTCCTTTCGGCCTCCAAGATAGAGCAATGATTATTCACTGGAAGACGACAATACCATGAGACCAGAGGAAATCGAGAACACCGGGTGAAGGAAAAGGATGAAGAAGTTCGAAGAAAAGAATTGCATGAAGTACTGATAGTCTTCGAGACTCAGATGGTAGGATGAAATTGTTTACATGATATTGTGTCCATATGGATTATTCTGCCCAGACGGGGTTTATCACGAGGGGCCATGTATCGTTTAGGCATTCTCGATTCCTTTCCCTTCCTATTTCTTCTTGTCGGGGCCGGAGGAATCTCCCTTTCCAACGGCGGCAAGGGTCTGATAGTTGGGGTCGTGGATGTCTGAGAGATCAAAGATCATATATCTGGGAAAGATCGAAGATCAACCTTTAAAAGTAAATCACCAGCGATTCCTCCGGCTCCTTTCTGCGGTCCTCCTCCTCCTCCTCCGCCTCCTCCAGCCTACGAATAGCGGGAGTACTGTAGGATTCCATGCGGAAAGCACCCCCTTCTTGTCTGAAAACTGCCGGTCATTCTGTAATTAGCTGGGGCCGTTAAATGCAGAAATATTGCAATTGATAATTAATAATTAATCTCTTTATCGTATTCTCTAGATATTGGCGGTTTCCCGTGCGAGCGAAGTGAAGTCATTTGAACGAAAGGCGTCGACGTTTAATCGAGCAAAGATCGTCATGGCGTTGTTGACAAAGTGAATAAAAGTCATGATAGCAAGAAAAGCGAGTGGGAGAGAGATCCTAAATTGGATGACCCGTGAGAAGATAGTAATAAATGAAAGGCACTAGTGTCTACACCCTAACTCCGAGCATGCCCCGATGGGCTCCCGGCCCGTTGTGCCGCCCGAAAAGAAGAGATTTGAAGGCACGACGGAACTCCGTGTTGAAGATCGTGTAGATGATGGGGTTCATGAACGAGTTCATGTACCCGAGCCACGTCGAGTAGAAGAATCCCGAGAACCCGACCTGGCACCACTCCTGCAACATTTTCAATACGGAAAAGCCACTGCAAAAAATTGCCAGAAATGTGGCAAATAAAACACTCAATAATTATGTTTATTAAAGAAGGAGTAGGAGCAACTTTCAAAAGGGATATATTGGCACGAACGGATATAGCTCGCCGTGACGAGATGTTTGATGCCACTCATTCCTGATCTACTCAATTCTACCAGGAGTTATGGTTTGGAGAAAAACCACCCTTTAGATACGGTAGCTTTGGGCGGTCGTGTCGGGGAAAGGAGCGTTAAAGCTCTCTTTATGTGTTACATGTCTAGAAA
This sequence comes from Levipalatum texanum, assembly GCA_014805385.1. Lineage (NCBI taxonomy): Eukaryota > Metazoa > Nematoda > Chromadorea > Rhabditida > Diplogasteridae > Levipalatum > Levipalatum texanum. Next base: position 14,519 of record JACMIG010002063.1, on the reverse strand, counting down.
AACGAGCGTAGATACCGATGAAAATTTATAAATCAAAGAAATAAAAAGATTCGATGTTACACCAATAAAACACACTCGAGGAATCGCAAACTGACTCGAAGTGGTGCGACTACAGTAAACTTTCTGTTGTTCGTATCCACAAATTCCACAACTGTTTTACGGACCGGAATCTTGCTCCTACTCCTTCTTTAAAATACAAATGCCGATTAAAAAAAGGTTATTTACCGTATTATATAGGGTGCAGACGGCGTTGAGGATTTGCATGGTGAAGAAGGGAACCCAGCAGATGAGGAATATACCAACGACGATTCCGAGAGTCTTCGTCGCTCGCTTCTCCTTGCGCTGAGACTTGGACACCTGAATAGATTCAAATTAAACATTTCTTAAGCTTCTAAAAATAAGACAAAGGTAAAAGTGGTTTAAAAATACACCTAAATACGGTCATTTTTGTTTGCTAAGCTCAATACAGGCGGAAAATGGTTCTCGACAATACTCCATTCAATCTCGCAAGTTTTTTCATACTTTTTTTTTGATAATTGATATAATTTCCGCACCTTCCTCTTGAGGCTCTGCTCGTGTTTCATGGTCTTCTTGACGAGTCGGACGGCGAGGCCTCCGTTCTTGCTCAGCTGCTTCTTCAACGTGTGTCCGCCCTCCGTCGACGACGATTCGTGGCGGGAGGGCACGCGGGTTACGACCTCGTCGTCTCCTGTAGAACATTAATTGTTAATTATTGATTATTTTATTTATTTAAATTTATTTAATTGTTATATTTATTACCCGGCAATTGGCTCTCGGTCATGATCTTGACGGCGACGGCGGATTCTTCGACAGAGCTCTGCTTCCTCCTCTTCTCGTCCCTCGATGGCCCCTCGCACTTCAGTTCGATGCTCGACGCCGCGGCGTCCGAGAGTCGCTGCACCCGCATCGAGAAGGTTACAGTCGGGGCGTTCTGAAGGGGAGACATTTTATACGAATGTCGCTTGTATCCGTTTTTACATTTGCGCCTCTTGCATGAAGACACAATTCTCAGTTTTCCATCGACATTTTAGATTGAAAATATTTGTGTATTTTTTATATTGTTGTCAACCAGTAAACTATTTTTGCTGCATTCGAAAAAGACATTCTTTGTGATTCTCAGTACCTCCTTGACGTCGTCGTCCTCGTCCTCCTCTTCGAACACATCGCCATCAGCGTAGATGGCATCGGTGGCGTGGGGGTTCTCGAGGACGAGGGAGGAGTGGCGGACCTCGTGCGATGCTCCGACGCCACTGTCGAAGAGCTCGGCGCCTGGCAAGATCTCATTGCCCCCATGCTCTCAAGGTCCATTTCATCTAAAAATTCACGGCTATTCTCGGAAAGGCTAAAAGAATCCCCCGAGGCTATTTAGAGCTCGAATGCTTGTTCCGGATCAAATTGGTCGTCGTATACAATCGGTTTCTTACGTTCATCAGATTACTCACTATTGACGGTGGTGGAGCGGGAGAAGTTGGCATTTCCCAACGTCGTTGAACCGTCGAGTTCGGATCTAAAAGAGCACAACTTGATACTTTCACAGAATGGGACCGAAAGAAGTGTAGTGCTAATCGTGAAAAGGGCAAGACGTTGCTGAAGACAAGATGTTATGCGCACTACCAAACGCACAAGACTCAGAAGTCAAGACAGAGAGGCAATCAAACAAACGCGAAAACCGCACGAGACAAGACGTTCAAGCTCAAAATCGAAAGATTCGAAGCGATCTAGCAATCCCACCACGGGTCAAGAATGAACTGGAAGACAAACGGCTCTCTACAAACCAACTACACGAGACGAAAAGGTACGAGACTGGTATAAAAAGCATTGCGGACAAGAAGGCCGGAAAGCATGGAGGAAAGGGCGGATAATTGTGGTGGTGCACATGATCGAATAATTGGAAAGTACTTTTATTACACCACCACAATATTATCATGGATCCATCATTGGGCGTCTTCTGCACTGTGACAACGATTGACACAGGGCATAGACTCCTTTGAATGGAAAAGCGAAGGGGACGTAAATATTGCCGAGAACCCAAGAGCTTCGAATACTAAATGAGGGGAACTGTAAATGATGGCGGTGCGTCACTGGAATTGTATTTTTAGGCGCTCTTTGCGTTCTCCGCCATTATACGTGTATTGTCGGGCACCAAAGCTCGGCGAATTCTCACGGTCGCGTGGGAAAATACAGCTTTTGATCTACCGTATGCACTAAATCTCTGTTACCACTTCGTACGATAATTCGTATTCAAATTGGTCCAACATAGTGGTAGATCAAGCAAAAATGATGGTAGATCAAGAGCTGTCGCCTTGGTGCTCGACAATAAGCAGAGGGGAGGGGGGACGCCACATTCCGAGAGTCCATGCGCACCTCTCGTCATCATCGTCGCCATGCGGCGGCAGTGCGTGGATCCACGACGCCGTCGTGCTCCGATGCTCCCCCCGATGAGGATACCTCGGCAGCGACGCCGAGATCGTCTCCGTCTCCGTCAACGCCGTCAGAGGACGCTCGTGATCTGCAAACCGCAATCCTATTTATCGATTTTTTGGTGTCAAAAAGGGCCAATCTACATCTATTTGCTGGTCCTTGTGGCTCCCGACAATATTGTAACAATAAATTCAAAAAAATACCCGGAGTGAGTTCGTCCCTCTCCCGCTCCCGCCGACTGACGGCCTCGTTCTCGATGATAACGGGAGATTTGGCGACAGTCGCTGATCGGAACAGTTTGGGACTCCTCCTCGACAGCTGGCGGAGGATGGCGGGGAGGATGTTCCTCTGCTGTTGCTGTGGATGAGTGGATGGACTGGCGTCTCGGTGCTCGGCCGGGAAAGTAAACGACTTCCGACGGCGCCGAGAGGAGTGGTGACGGATGTTCCTGTAAGGAAAAGAACTGGTTTTGGCATATTCTTTGAGGATCGATTATTCGACTTTTAGACTGACATGAACTTCTTGTTGCCCTTCCGCTGCGGGGCACTGCTCTTGTCGGAGGACATCGAGGACGAGGGCATCGTCGCCGAGTATTCGCCCCCGTCAGAGGAGCGCCTGGAAATTATGTTTTTATTGATTGGTTTTTGATTTTTGTGAATACCTCGACTGGGTGGTGTATCCCTCCGAAACAAAGTCATTGGTGACGACATGGACGTTGTCAGAGAGGCTCTCATCAATGGACGATCTCGGCGTGGACGATCCCCCGAACTCGTGTTCCTCTGCAATTCCTCTCCTTCTTCTCCCGTCCTCTCTCCCTCACTCTTCCTTCTACCATTCAGTTGTACCGTGCTCTCCATGACACAGTCCTCCATGCCGAGTTATCTTCATTTCACTCATTCCCATCCATCATTCACATGCTTCGGGGAGTTAGTTCACGGAATTATTCACCCTTCCCTCATTTTTTCGACGTTTTCTGCACAACGTTGCCAAAGTTCGCGACGGCGATTCAGTGAGGCGTTCAATTCTTCCCTGTGACTCGTGTCGTTCTTTGCTTCAGTGCCCATGGAATTTGCGAGAAGATCCCGGTCTCTATTCTGGACTCGTTCCCCCGATAAATCTTGGCCGGCTGCAACAGAGTTCGCGGAGTCTTCCAAAGTGCGCACACTTTGTCATGGACACATTCCCGAGAACTCCCCAGAGTATTAATCGCATTCCGATAATAGAGTGCTCAGATGCCGTTATAAACATGCAGTCAATGTGGTGCAACTTGCTCCGAGGCCTCCTGTGCGATGTGAGAGAGAAAAACGACGTGGAAACTGAAGGACAACGACGACGACAGAGAGATGGAGAAGTCCTACGCACTTGCTAGGGACCATCGCTTCCTCCTCGCTGCCATTAGGAATCGTCGTAGCCTGGCGGGGGTCGGGGCAGCCCCCGGGGGCGGAGGAGTCGAGTTCGAATCCTTCGGGGCGCCCGAGCAGAGGGCACACGGGGCGGGGGCCCCATGACAGGGACAGGCGTCCCCGATGGGGGAGACGTCGTCGTCGAGGAGATCCTCGTCGAGGTCTCCCTCCTCACCCGCTGCTTCGAGGGCCTTCCGATGCCTCTCGTACTGCTTCATCCGACGAGTCATCGAAGGGAGGGCGAGCATCATCACGTTTACCACTGTAATGAGAGGGGGAGGGCTAAGGGGAGAGTGTATGGGGGGAGGGGAGTGGTGAGGGTGGGGGACAGAGACAGGAAAGGACTCAGGGGGGGAGCACTGCAGGGGAGAGAGAGAACTCAGGACACCCTTACGAGGAACGCCACACTCGGACGATGGCGCCGACGAGAAACGGTAGACGGAGACCGTCACGGGACAGGGACATGAAGCGGGGGAATGGGGGACCCGATGTTTGGACCATTTTTGAACCGAGGCAATTTTTGCGCGCTCGTGATACCTGGTCCAGCAACGATCCTCCCGGCTTCGTCACCTTCGCTGCTCGTGCCACCACGACGAGAATTGCTGAGAATTAGAGGATGAGGAGGGGGGAGGAGGGGGAGAGATGAGGGAGGAAGCGGGTGAAGAGCCATACTTCGATCCAGGACACGGTTCCCGCGGTGAAGATGAAGCCGCATTGGCGAGTCGTCGCTGACGGGCTGCCTGTAATAATCAATTTAAAATAAATTTATTAATTCCTTCACCTTCTCCCTCTTCTTCAGTGCCACGATGATTCGAGCGTAGACGAAGAGGACGATGAAGCACGGAATTACGAACGAGATCATCTGAATTTTCATTTTATTTTACATATATTCTATTTAACGAGCCCGGAAGCATCGAATGATCAAAGCAAGATAAAATTGCTCACCGAGCTTCCTATCGAGAACTGCGCGTTGAAGAAGCGGCACTCGGGCTTGCCCGCTTCCTCATCCGGCCGGATATTGACACCTGAACGACGACCTTTACTAAACCACGCTGAGCATGTCGACGTTTCCTACACGACCGCACGTACCGAAGACCATGGGACTGGCGATGGCGAGGGAGAGAACCCATACGACGATGAGGATGATGACTACTCGTTGGATGTTCTGTGACTGCCGCGAGTACTGGATGGGACGGGAGACGGCGCGGTAGCTGAAAGGAATCAGATAAAAACATTTTAAAAATGAAAATATGTTTAGCTCGACATCCCTGAACTTTTAGTCCAGAGTCCAGACCTCCCCGCATTTTCGTCCCGCGATAAACGGTGCGAAAATCGGAGGAATGTCTGTGTGGATAATACCAGGGCTCTTTCTTCTATTGAATCACTATTTTCTGGCATTCCCGTTGTCTGATGTTGCAGAAAGGAATCTGCGCGTGTCTGTGATTCGTCACTATCCAGAACGAAACAGAACGGAAAATACCCCTGATTTGAATTGTCCAGAATATATCGTTTTTTTTTGCGTTGCGGGACATCTGTGTCCCTCTTCTCTCTGCGCAGGGAAATGTGGTTCCCGACAATATGTCACAAGACATACCGATCGAATGAAATGACCGCCAGCAGCATAATGGATGCCGTGCTGCACGTGACGTCACACGCCATGTAGATGTCGCAGGTGATGTCGCCGAGGTACCACGCGTTGTTGTAGACCTGGAAATACACAAATTAGAACTCCGTTTATTCTCCTCATCGGAGTACTTTCGTCGGGAAGGTAAGATAAGCCAGCGCATTTTTACCCCCATATTCATACACCGGTGGCTTGTTCCCTTTTCTTTCTTCCTTGCCCTTCATCAGAATGTCTGAAGCTTGCTGCTTTTGTCTGCAAACCTCTGGGGAACGCGTTACGCCCGTCGGGGCTATGAACCCCCCGCGGCTGCAGAGAAAAGATCATGAATGTTTCCAGGCACTAGTATGTAGGAGTGATGGCATAACTTAAGCATCGGTGGAAGTAGAAAACTTGAACTTCGAAAATATGGGACTCGGAACTCCATTCGACCCCAACTTCCCGCTCTTCTTCCGTGACGCCTTGGGAGTGTCGATCAAACCCCAAACCGGCGCGGAAGTCTCCTTCTCCTCCCCCTTAGGCCCTCTCCTCTCACCTGTAAACAGTCTGCCACCTTCAACAAGGATCTCGATCCCCGGGAATGGCCCCCGAATTGCTATGCCCTTTACGACTGAATAAGTATTGTTGTTGGGTGGGAAGGGCCTCGAACAATCCGTCTCTCTCCTACCGTATATTTAGGACCTCTTAGATGGAGGTGCAGTTGGGGTACAACAAGGATATTCTCCAGATATAGACGTCAGATGGGATAATTCTCTTGGTAAATATGCAGTTTTCTATCATTTTGCACATTTTGCGTTCCGTAAGTGAGTGTTCACAACGCGAAAAATCGGCACAATTTTGTGCATACACCTCCATCCAAAATGCTTATTGTCAATTCCGTAGTCTCTCCTTCTCTTCGGACTCGTGGCTGTCGATACCGTGGACACGCTGCCTGTGAATGGTTGAGAAGGGCGAGTGCCGAACGGGACCACTTTGGATGATGAAGTTATGGAATGGGGGGGTGTTGATCGCTCGTTTTAACCCATAAAGAAGTCGAAAGTAACTACGCTACGGAGAATACCCAGTTTCACTTTATGAAAAATACGAGGGGTTACAGGCTGATCTACCCTCTTTCCGATCCGCGAGCCTGCATCGTTCTTTCCCTCGTCAGATAAAAAGTGCCGCATTGCTCTCTTAGTTTCCGCAGGGGAGTCTCCCCCGGGACTTCCCCGATGAGGACTCCTCTCCTTCTTCTTCTCCTCCACGCACTCGTCAAATACCCGAGCGATTTTTGGGCGTCTCTCGGCAATCAAGAGTGGCGGCGTGCCTGAGAGTGAGTAGAGGGCCCCCTTCAGTCTCTGTCTGCGTCTCTCCCTCTGCCATACTCTCTCGCCCTCTCCTCTACAGGTCCTCGAGAATCCCCTCTGATTGAATCCTGTCATATTCACGCGAATTCATTGTCTTTTCCTCCCTGTATTACTGTGGGTGGCGGGGGGAAATGAGGTGCTTCGCCCACACGCAAAAGAAGAAGAAGAAGACCCGTTAGTGCAGAAGGGATAACAGGAAGAGTCTACCATTTCCAGAGTGGAAGTTCCCCCTCATCACCCCTCCCTATTCCTTCTTCCCCCTCAGCACGTTGGAAGGGGTTAGTGTCAGGGTCGGCTGAATGGAGCATACTATTTACTCGCTGGTGGAGACAGTTCGCCCCCCGCGAAAAACAGACCAATTTGAGGCAGAGAAAGCAGAACAGTCCATCTATCTATCCTCTCCCTTCTGGTACTCGATTACGATTGGAATACTGACGTGGACGTAGACGGCGTACGGCATCACGAACAGGGCCACGAAGAGGTCGGCTACGGCGAGGCCTGAGAGGATCTTCTACTCCTGCAGGAGGAGGGCCTCACCCAATATCAAGAAGTTGATGGCCGAGTGAAGGGCGCGGAACTTGAGGACGGAAATGATGACGAGGCCATTGCCGAGAATTGTTATCAAGGGAATTATCGTGAGCGTCAGGCCGAACCTGCAAAGTTATCATGAAGATTACTACGAATTTATCACGAACCAATTGAGATCCTTGACGGGTGCTTGGGTGGTGGGGTCTAGGGGCGGGGAGTAGGTGGAGGTGGCCATGGTGGAGGACATGCTCATGGTGTGCCTACGACCTGCGCACCCATCGAGAGCCCCGAGGTTCTGAAGGAGAGGGGAGTAGAGGGAATAGGTATAATCGAGCGCGGCGATAAGTTGATCACGGAATGTGGTGCAAACATCGGAGCAGTTTCCTGGGAGAGAGAGAATAACCTCGTGGTTTGAGAGAATACGGCCAATGGTCCTATCCAGAATAAGACTCCTCCAAAACGTGCCGAAAGCCCGAACACGAAAGCGGGGGCCAAGGAGGGGGAATAGGGGAGTGTCCCTTGCATCGGCAACATTTTGGCACCCATGAAATATTCCATGGGCAGATTGACGGGGCGGCGAAGAAGAGGAAGGAACAAAGGGGGAATCCATAAGGGACCAGATAGGAGCGAAGTAGTCGAGTGAGTGACGAATAGAGACAAGGAACTCTGGTCAGTGGATATTTTAGGGATCTTCTCCTCCTCGAACATCTCCTAATTTTGTAAGAAATATTTGTCCTTCCCTTCTAATGATTCGCTCATCATAACGGGGCCCGAAAACGAAATTATGGTCCATTCACTGCTGAATGACGGGACGAGAAGAAGGAGAGAGAGAGGGTCAATGGATTCGGGAGAGGATATCCATATATATTCTATCTTCACGTCAGCTGCCAAACAACTACCGAGAATCGGCGACCCATCCCCCCGCCGAGATACCGTAATCTTCTTACAATGCCCCCTAAAACCGGCGTCTGGCCCGGACCTGCGCATGACGCCTCCCCGTAATTCGTAACAATGTTAGACCGAAAATCAGGAGGCGGAAAAGGAGATGCCCTCTGACGAAACTGAAGGACAAGTGGACGGAGGAGGAGAAGTCTCTCTTCTCTGACAAGAACGCACTTCGAGAATTAGGGCCAAAACAACACAGCCTCAAATTGACAGCGGGACGACGACGGCCAGACTTTGTGGCGGCGCCGCCTCGAAAACTTTTACTTTACCTAAAGAGCAACGACGACGACCAGGAAGCAGATTTGTAATTGTATTTAGCGGCCGCCGATTATGTCCTGGGGTTGGAACAAGAAGCAGAGGAAGTCGCCGTGGTACAATGTCAATATTGTGATAGGACGAGAGACGGAGACAAGGGAGGAATTGGCGGCTTCTCCCCAGAGAACCCGTGGGTGAACTGTTTTGAACCTTATCATTCTGTCATCATTTACACATCAGTCAGTGTCTGGGGGGACAGTTTCCCGGGATCGACAGAACTAATTGTTATGATGGCCTCGCAGGGGCTAATGAACATCAGATGGAGGTGAGTCTCCCTCTCGGAATTACTCCATGGGATACTACTCCACTATGAGTAGGCGAGAGAGCCAATCACATTATATCGACCAGAGAGCAGAGAGGGACATTAAACTATTTACGCTCATTCCACATCACTGCTGAATGATTATGCCGCCATGTGAAGCTAATTCACGGAAAATTACAGATATGAATAGTACTGGGAGAGCAGCCAAAATGCCACAAAGATCTGTATGACGAGGCCCACCAGACATGGGCCATTTACGCCGAGCATATTTATCTCCGTCTGAAAGGACGACGTTGTAGTCCACGGCGGAGGGGGAGAGGACAGGGAAACAGACATCGAATCCAGCTCGGGCTACGGTCCCCTGATAATCGACCAACAGAATAGCAATATGTTTGAATTAGCGGCAGGAGCATCGAAACTATTCCCCGGAAATGTAAGATTTAGAGCGCGGGAACAAATATAAATAAATGACTCAAGTCATGGACGCAGGCTATTCGCAGCCGTGGAAATAACAGTGCTGGAAATAAGTGTCCTCGTTCCGCTCCCCACGCAGACCCGGAGGTCTATCATCGAAGCAGATTCAAGGACGTGATATCTCCAAGACGGAACTGTTTGGATAGTCGCGCGTGAGAGACAATATAAAGTTTCCTGAGAATGCAATAACTTCCGTGGAACTCTGATGATAAATCATCGTGAGTAACAACAACAGAACGAGAGAACGGCACCCGCCCCATTCCCACGGTGTCATGTACCTCTTGGATATACCCACCGAAGATCGCTCGCTTTTCCCGGAGGATCTTACAGTATTAGACACCGTGGGAAGTAGAACCCAAATGGTTCTCGACAAGAACCCGATCGGGAACTTGTCCGATTCCGAGAAAGGAAGTCGGCAGCGGGTCGCGTTTCCTTTCCCGTCTCGAGCAGATCATGAACTGAAGTAGAGAGCAAGAGGATGGAGGGGACGGAGTCCTGTGGGTCCTCCGTCGACGACACCGAGGTGTGAGGGGAAGTCGAGCAGAAAAGCGAGCAGTGGAGGGGGAGGAGGGGAGGGGAGGGGAGGGGCCTACCGAGAGGGACCGGCGAGTCGGTCAGAGACGAAACAAAAGACTTTCACAGTAAAGAGCGGCGATGGTGACGATGAATGAATAAGTATCCAAGTGGCAAATGGATGCACGGGGCCTTTTCATGGGAGCCGTGCACCTCTGTTGACACCAACCCGAGCTATTCACTCTTTTTAGATGCAGCTCAGACATCAACTCGAACAGCGATTAAGCATTCCCCAAGATCGAGTACAGGTACCAGAGGGGGGAAAGTCTAGACGGGCTCCATGCATCACTGGCGATCACCAGAGAGGAAGGGATGAACAATAAGACTCCCTCCTCGATCTCTATTTCATTTTCGCGCCAAGGGGGACAGGGAGGTGTCCAGCGAGGCGTGGCATCGAGGTGAGAGGGAGAGGAGAGAGCAGGGAAAAGGAGAGACGCAGGAGGACTAAGGGACCGCTACTCGGCAACTCGTGCATACAACAAGGCATCGCTTCGACGTCATCACGAGATACACCAAGGGCCAGGAATTCCCACGGTGTCTAATACCATGTACCATCATTCAACGGTGAGAAAAGAGAGGAGATATAGTCTAATTCCGGAGAGAAAGTCCAGAGGTCCCTTGGAACAACATCGAGACAGAGTCCACGGGCAACAACTGATCTCCTCCAGTGCGCCCTCTTCTCGTATGCATTGGAAGGCGCCCGTGAACTGTTCCGGGACAGTTTATCAGCCGAGTGACATCACAGAGAGAGAGGATCACTTTCGAGTTCTATCTGGCTGAAAGCCTTGCAAAAGGAGGAAGTGAAAAAGGAGTAATGTCTTGCTCTCCAGCGATGTTCTATTCTGGTATTGTTCCTTGCCGACGGAGCTTTCTAATTTTCGAGTCCCGGGCGCAATATTTTCTTCTAGATCTCAGGCCCTGAGAAATTAACCTTTGTTCTCATCAGCACTTTCTGGCGTTAAGGTATAAATTCGATAATTGCATTCTCACAATGAGATAATAGAAGAAGGGATCGTTCGTTGAAGCGGAGCGGAATGATGAGAAATGCATCGGGGGACAAGGCGAGGAATAGAAGGGGTACTTTCGAAATTGTCACTTTTCTCGCCTGATCTTTGGCATTCCACGAAAGGGGCCGACGAGCGCCTTTTTGTGTATTCTGTTGGGGATCGAATTCTCAAGGAGTAACTGGAGAGTATCTACCGCCACTTCACACACACAACTCCTCCTCCCCCTCAATGAACACCAGACGAACGTTGGAGTCATGGGACAATACAAGTTCCGTACCGACTGTCTGGTTCGATCAGAAAAGAGGACTTTCGGCTGGAACAGAAGACTATCGAGATCAATTAGATATTGATTGATAATAGCCTTGAAAAACGAATAGAGACAATATTACGGAACGAAATATCACATTGCCCTGCTGTATCGCGTCTACTTTTCTTAGGGCATCAGACAGGATCTGGAGGTCGAGAGGGAGTCGCGAAGTGTCAAGGTCTCCATCGTGAATGGAGACGGGGGCACAATTTGTCCTTCAAGCACTCGATCTGCCCGACAGCCTCTAGAAGGAGGTCCTGCCCCTTCTCTCTCTCTCCCTCTTCCACCTCGGAGGCCCTCTTTCCCCTCCCACCCGGGGGTATATTCGAGGTGTGCAAAATGGAGGCCTTCTTCCTGTATCCCCCCTGCCCCCTCACGGCATTTGTTCCAACCCCGCACAACCACCAATTTCATGGCGCCCCCCATTCAGGGCCTCCCATTTGCATGCGCTGTTTATAGAAGGAGATACTACGGCACTCGAGGAGACGCAGAGACGAAAGAGTCGCGAGAGCGATTTTCGCTACTGGATCCGCTGGTACCCTTAGAGACAAAGTGGGGTCCCCCCTCGGAGAAGGACAGCCATCCTCGAATTTCGACCCCACGGGACAGCCTCCAGTTAGTGCCCGTTGACGGGTACCGTAGACAAGGACAAGTTGTCGAGAGAGAGACTTACCGTAAACCACAGGATCAGTCATGACCGTATCAAAATTCTGTACCAATCGGAACCCATCCAGTGAGCGTCGAAAGCATCGGACAGTGCACTATAGGAAAATTTAAAAAAGTCGCGAATGAGATGAAAAAGAACTGGAGAATAGGCCCCCAACTCGCAACTCGAAGGGAACAAAATACGATCCACTCAATCTCTCCTTCCTCTGAAGCAATTGGGGAAGAATGACGTTTCACTCCCCCGTCCACTACTCGCCCTCTCCCCTCATTTTCTCAATGGCCTCCGTGCTATTGCCAAGAACCCACGGTGTCGAATACCCCGTGGAGGGCACTTTGTGTGTGGGGGGAAGGTATTCAATGTCCACAATATTATCCAAGTCCCAGAGGGCGTCTGGCACTTTGTATCCAGGTGCGACCTCGTCTTTGTTTAGGGAGAACAGAGAATGAGAGATGCTGATAAAATCCAGCATCTCCAGGAGAATGGGAACGTGACACTATGGCATCTAGTACGAATGTGTTGTGATCATGGAAGTATTATTAGAGAAATAAATTGAGACCCCCCATGATAAACAAATCATCGGAGTCTATGAGGATATGATTCTACCCAAGATAAGAGGCCGGGAAATTGCACCTCGTCCTACGAGAGCTGCAAAAGACAATGGTCGGGCGAGGGGCCTCGAAGATGACTGCCTTTCCCCTCCTTCTCTTCTCGCTCCAAGACAATAACACGTATTGCGTTCCATATTTTTGCGAGCTTATGAAGCGGCACCCGCTCGAAGAATAGGGGGGGGGAGGAGGAACAGGCGGGGGGAGGGTTAGGGGGGCCGAGGAGGGGAAGGAAGACCACCTTCCTCGGGCTTATCTGCGTGGGGGTTAGCTTCGTAGGTCACAACATCATCCATCATCGTAAGAACGCCCGTAGATTTTCTTCCCCTGACATTCCGACGGAGATCCATGAAGAAAAAAAGGCTCGCGCGCGGGGCGCTAAACTGCATTGGGGGCAGCCCCTCGAAGGAGTCCGATTCGGAGGAGGAGATAGGAAGTCACGGAGGAAAGAGAATCGGATTTGAGGACGGCCCGCGTTCAGCGAATCATTTATTTTCCTTCTCCAGCAGGAAGACAAGATTAGAGTTGGGATTGGCGGCGGAAAATTCGGTGCCGAATTGAAATATCCTGGCTCTCCTAGAGAAAACTTTAGATTTAATTTGACCGCGCCGGAAGATCAGGCAGAATTTACTATCAATGGACAAAATTGAAACTCTCTCCGTAGTTTCTATCACGGCAGACGATGTTTTGAATGGAGAGAGAAGTTTGGACGGAACGCTAATTTAGACTGGTTTGATTCGCCGAAACTAATAAATTGAAAGTCATCGTGACACGGCGCAGCCCGGTGCTTTTTCTCAACCCTGGGAAAGAGGGCGAAAACATTTCGGATTAAAGGCCATGAGAATGGGGGGAGGAAATCCAGGAATTCTGTCGTTGTGAAGGCGATTGAAAGAAAAGAAAGCAGGCGACGACGAAATGAAGATTCGTCGGAAATTGAGCAGTCGCGTGGAAATTTGTATCGTCTCAGCAGTCCCCCTGAGGAGGTTCTTGGGACACTGTATTTCTGTGGGTGATTGCAAGACAGACGAGGCCGGACGGGATCAGACATCAGGAAATCGTCGACGAACCCAAGAACATTGAATTCCCGCCGTCTGAAAATACTCCAGATAGTCTTTGCAGCACGGCGGAAAATAAGATGTGGAAGGAAAAAAGAGATTAGGGCTCTCGATAATAACAGGAATCTGTCGCAGTTAATAACTGGCCTGTTGTTGCGAAGATTGCGCCATTGGACAATGGAGATGAAAAGAGCAGTCCTCTGGGACTTGGCTCCGAAGTTGCCCCCAGGAACATTCAAAACATCGAGAACACGAGGACAGACGTAGAATCTCCGGCGACATGGCCTATTCATTGAGAGTCTTCGCGCCCGCCACTCGGTCAGAGGCCAATTTGGAGGCCGAGCGCGCTTTCCGAACATCACCTTGGGTTTTCAGACAAATACCAAATTCTAGCTCCGGGAGGGAACATCTCGGAAAGATATGAGCATATTCATTGGCTATGCTCCGATTGGCACGGCTGACAGGGAGTCAAATGGGGCCTTGAATAGATGGGAATTCATGAGATCCGAAGGCAAAGAGCAGTCTTGAGGGGGTATGAAGAGGATTCGCCTTCGTTCACTCCACTGAACATCTGGGACGATGAAGGAGGAGCCGGATACTAAAACGATGCCTGGAGGCGGATAATAACAAGAGGAGGCAAAAATATCCCCACTGATATTATCGGCGAACCAAGCGCGTCAAAAATTCGCGATCCGTCCGAACTGCATTTAAAATGGGATTTCTCTCGTCGTCTGGCTGGTTCGAAATTTAGACGAGTTTGGTTCGCCGATAATATCGCGGCATTGTAGGATGAACAGACAGGGAGGGGAAAATGAAAAGGAATTAGAGGGCCTCGAATCGAGGGGGTAAAACACTTTGAGGTCGAAAGAAGGAGATGAGTCAAGGGGGGATCGTAGCAAGGGATAACGAGAGTAGCGGAGACACAGCGGCGGTTTGATGGAAGGAGGGAGGCCACCCCCCTCCCCCCCC
>JACMIG010002062.1:0-16724 GCA_014805385.1 Levipalatum texanum | reverse complement strand
TATATACCTGTTATTGCGTCTATCGGCAGACATAAAACCTCTAGACATTTATATAATATTAACGCAGATACGTTGGCGTACAAAATAGCGCAGACATTAAACGCACCTATCTATTTATTGAGTGATATACCAGGCGTCATGATAGATAATAAAGTAAAGGCCACATTGAATTCAGAGCATATTAAAAATTATATTGAACAAGAGCAAATATATGGGGGGATGATTCCTAAAGTACAAGATGCGATCAGTGCCATTGAATATGGCTGTCAAAAAGTAGTTATCGCAGCAGGTAACGAAGCGCATGTCGTGGAAAGGATAAGAACTGGGCAAGGTATTGGGACAACGATTGTATTGTGAGCATAATATAATAGCAATTTCCTGGGAAATCGTTAAATCAAAGTATCACTAAATTAAAAATTTAAAAAAGACTTTGTCATAGTATAAACAAAATTGGTAGATACTTGAAATAGCGCTGCTTTTAAACGATGTGGTACTTATTAAAGTAACGCAATTTGTTAGTGTTTTTTAATCAGCTGTTTACATTGTAGGATTGAATTGGCGTGATAGTGTAATGGTTAATTTGAAAATAAAAAAACAAAAATTCCCCCCCCCCCCCCAAATAGCGAAATCATTTTATTAGACTACGCCCGGAGAAAAGCTCGCACGAGTGATGGAGTCGAATTGCAAAACGAGAAAGAGAAACGCGTAGGGAGGGAAGGAAAGGTCTAGAAACACTTCGAATGGCGTCGTTTCATGATGGACTGGGGGGATAAAAGACTAGAGGAAGGGGAGCACCTACAACGGAGCCACACTAATTTCATGGTGAATTTAACAGTGTAATGTCAATAAATTAGATTGCACAGCGTGACTAGGGCACGATTGGATGGAGGATTGAAAGGAATCCCCGAATTATACTCAGTATAGCTCTTTGTCTCCGACAATTCTCACGTGGACCCGTTAGTGGAGAGAAGAAGGGGGAAAGAAGGTGAGAAGGTATGGCGAGAGGCCGACTGTTTGCGTAGAGGAAAAGGATCGAATCGAGTCGGGTTAATCGGGATGACCAGTAAACGAGGGGGTAATGACAGAAGGAAGGGGAAGGGAGGAGAGGAAAGGGACGATCACTTGAAGTTGGGGTTGATGACTCCCTCGTCGTCGGCATCGCCCTTCCGCATGAAGTGAAGAATGTCCTTCTTCGTTATCACTCCCAGCACTTTGCCCGACCGAGTTACCAACACCTGAAAGGGAGGCAATTGTAATTTCAGAGGAAACTATTTGAATTTCGCGCAATTTCCGCATGTGTAAAAATACTGACCTGTCTCAATCCGAGCTTGCGGAACATGTCGATGACCGTCTCCATGGGTGTCTGGTCGGTGACTGTCATGGGGGCGAGATCAATAATCCTCCGCAGCCTCAGGGGCGCCGGGTGGCCGGGGGCGAACTCGGGCACGTTGCTCGTGTAGAATACCGTACTCGCCGTAACGACGTTTGGCTGCGTCTTCCGGGCCGAGTGAAGGGCCAGCTGGAGGTCTCGCCTGGAGACCGACGCAATGAAATAATTGAATGATTAAATACCGTACCTTGAGACAAAGCCGATGAGGTACATCGTGTCCTTCGAAATGACGACGGGGAATCCGTTGTAGTTCGTGTCCCTGGAATAAGATCGGGTTTATCCAATGAATTCAACATGTGATCATTTTTATCCATCAGATAATTGAGTGGTCTGTTAATTATAATTTAAATTTTTAATATGAATAAGCAACTGGTACCTGAGAAGTTGTTCGGTCTCTCCGAGTGTCATGGAATCCTGCACAACCACAGCGAGATCCTCCTTGGCATCCGCTCGATCCGACGACGGCCGCATCACCTGAACATAATAGGATAAGTTGGGGAAGACGACAATGAATTTGAAAATAGTGGTTGCACAGGAGCTTCGACTGTACTATCTCCGTTTGGATGCAGAAAAAGAAAGAGAAGTAGCCATCAATACAAGAAACATCCGTTACCTGGCAAGCCAGCGTAGAATACGGATATTCGCCCTTGTTCTCCAGGAACGGATAGCCGTTGAGTTCGATATGTGCCTCGTACATTCCCTAAATATAATCTCGTTTATAAAAAAAATGTGATTTTTTCGTCATTTTGAAAGCATTTTGACGGAGATAAATGGAATAATGAATGCTGCACATTGCACCGTTGCACAACAGGGGAGGCTTTTTATTTTCATTATTGCGTTTATCGCGTCGGACGACCAGGGAGTCTTCCATAATTCCGCGGACAATACCTGCTTGTGGGTGGCGTCTCCGATCCACTTCGCAAACATCGTCGCCACCATCGTGGGCACGATGAACTCCAGTGAACCCGTCAACTCGAACATGATCACCACGAGGGATACAGTCATTCTGGAAGAGTCATTTAAAATTTTTACTTTAAAAATGAAAACAGTGCACCTAGTCATTCCTCCGAGAACTGCAGCCGCGCCAACCATGGCATACAGTCCGGGCATCATGCAGTCCTTGCCAATCTGGCACGAGAAGACCTGGAAAACGCAGCGGCTGACTCTGTTCCTTCTGTTGACTCACATTGTGTGCACCTCCCTCCTGCATGTATCGGGTGAGTCCCTCCATCATAATACCCAGAAGGCGACCGGCTATCGATCCCAACACCATCGAAGGGACGAAGAGGCCACATGGGATCTGAAAATATATCGGTAATATCAAAGTCCACAAGATTGCCAATTTATCGATCCGGATTAATTCTCATTCTCACCTTGATTCCGAAGGTAAAGATGGTGAAGATGAACTTGAAAATGAAGGCAACCAGGAGCTGCCAGACAGCCGACTACAATTCGATAATAGTTGCATCCATGGTTTTCCGTACCCGGACTCCATCTCCAAAGTATCCATTGAGGTCCTTTCCGGGGGCGTCTCCCATCTTCTGGAAGGCGCACATCGTCGAGCCCTCGGGGCCGCATCGATCGAACAGCTGAATATAATAATTAGAATAAATATTAAAATTAAAAATAATAAATGTTCAGATCTAATAAATAGTTGTACCTGCTTGATGAGGGCCGTTCCCGATTTGCGGAGGAATGGATTGAAGTAGGAAATGGCGGCAGTGAAGAAGGTCAGCAGCATCACCTGGAAATAGAAGTGTGTCAAAAGAAAAGATAGTGTACCCCTTTTCGCTGTATAAAAAGCAAAACTGAATTTGAACCGCAACTGACCTCGTAAATGGGATTTCCTCCGAGCGTCCTGCTCTCCTTCCGGAATCGACACCATTTGATGTTGAGGTACGTGAAGAGGGAACCGAGCAGACCTCCGAACACTCCCAGAAGACCTGAAGCAGGCGGGTGTTAGGAGAACTTTCCGAGAAATCTACCGAAGGGGATGAGTTCGATGAACGACCACTTCATCATGTAGTCCACGTGGAAGAGGGACGTCTGAACAGTAACATATTAGTAAGTCGACATATAAGTCAAACACTAATCGAAAGAAATGTAATGTTGCTGAAACTTCCTTGATGCGATATTCACGGTAATGCGAGTATGCATAATTGCGCCTCGGTACTGTATTTATCTCAACGAACCCTCATGATGAGGATCATGATGAGATGAGGATCTCATCTCCACAATGATTATTTCCCCGACAATACCTGATCACTGCCGAAGGGATTGACGACTCGGAGTACAATTCCGGCCACGAGGGCACAGAAGAAAGAACGCCACATTGTCTTCAGCGGGAAGAAGTACGAAGCCTCCTCCAGACTGAAACAACCATGTAGAATCCAATTCTTCACATTTTAAATTGCTATACCCTATAGCGTCTAATTTCGCATTCGGGGGGTCCTTTCCAATTTCACTAGAAGCCCCTTTTGAGCGTATCACATCTGAAAGAGCAAGCAAAAATACGCAGCCCTGAGCAAACAAAATGAAGCAACGTGGAGTAGAAAGATGATCCGCAATGAATTACAGCATACCAGGAACAATAAATAACAATGAATGTCGAAAAGATCCTGCACCTGAACATGACTCCTCCGATGGGAGCTCCGAAGGCGACGCTCACTCCAGCGGCAGCACTTGCGGACAGAATCTAAGAACCACGACATTTCCAGGTTTCTCCGCTTCCTTCCTCACCTCCCTCTTCTTCGCTTCATTCTTGCCGTACTTCGGGAAGAGGTACGAGAATATGTTGCCTGTAATGATCAAAGATTGAAAAAATATTTTCGATCCTGGGGAACCCCTTCAATCTACACCATGGACGTTCGTATCATGTTTATGAACGTGACGTCATTGTTTAGACGTGCAACCGATCGCACTTCCAATCGTACGATGCATAAACACCGGAATGAATGGGTATCAACACAAACTTTTCACTCGGACCTTGTCCAGCCTCCGTAATTGAATGGGTAAAAAGGTGAAATGTTTTTATCCCTTTCAGGGGCTATTTATGCCTGCTCCAGTGTAATATCCACTTACCGATGCAACATGCGAGATGGACCATGGGCCCTTCCTTTCCGAGCGAGAGGCCGGAAGCGGAGGCGAGGATGAGACCGACGCTCTTGATGAGGAATGTCCACTTTCCGAGGTAGCCCCTGACATCGATCATTCACAACAAGGCCAAGAATCAAAAGGCCGTGAGCAGATCAATAATAAACATTTATCTGACCTGATGATAAATCCCGACAGAATGCACTTGATTTCCGGAATTCCCGATCCGCAAGCATACGGCGCAAAGACCTGCATGAATTCCAGAATTAAAAAAACAATCTGCGCATTCTTAGATTTGCCATTTTCCTTTTAGAAATGCTGTTTCACGTGTGAATTTCGGAATGGCCAAAAAAATTTTTTTAAAAAGAAACATCGTACCTTGACCAAGAATACCGCGAGTGTGCTCATTCCGACTGCCCACGAGACGTAGAAGAACAGCTCTATGATGTAGTACAGCGGCGATTTTCTGAAACAATGTAAAATACCGCCTAATTCTAAGAATTCCATCTAAAATGATCAAAGAACTAACGTGTAATCATTGAACATCTCCGGCCACGTTGTCCACGCGGAGCAGTCGCCATCCTGGAATAATGGCAATGTTTTATTGAAAACCCTCTTTCTGCGTTAAAAAATGTATCGAATTAAGTGAAAATGGTTTGCTGCTCACTTTTGAAATAGTGTCGTTGCTCGACCAGCAGCAGTGTTCTCTGTCTAGCCAGAATCTATCAGCGCAGATGCCATCCTGGAAGGGAGGGAGATTATCTTCTAGTCATCTAGACGGAGAACCTTGAGATCGCTCATCCACCGGGCAGCAATGTCGATGACTCCGGCCGTCGCTCCCGCCGCAATTCCCACGAGCAGGACACAAATCCATCCCGCACCCGCGTCCCATGCAGCCTGAAAAATTGCAAGAAAAATGGAAGCTTCTGGATTGGGGAAATTAAAAAGACTACCTCGAATAGTCCTAGAGGGAAGTCCCGAACCCGTCCGGCGATCTGCTTGTGTCTGTATCGATCCCGCGCCAAATCTCGTTGCCAGTCAATCGTGTGAAAATCTTCGTACTTCCTGGAAAAAAAAGGGAAATTATAGTGGCTGAAAAGTTCGTCGATGGAAGATGGATTGAAGATTGGAAAGTTTCTACTGAAAGTGCCAAATAGTATCAATGAAAAGGAGCCTCGTAAATAGAATGAATAATTCGAACATACCCCGACATGTTGGGAGTGGGGTCTGCTTGGAGTTCCTCGTCTTCCCCTCGACCCGATGACGTCCCTCCTCCTCCTCCACTCAGGCCAGCGAACGCAACTCCGTCTGCAAAACGAGTAGCCCTTCAAGGGAAGAGGGACAAATGCAATCGACAATGATAGAAGGTTGTTGGTAGAAAGGGAAAGCGCACTTTTCGCTCCTCCACACATTGCTTATAGTTTTTTTGTCGAACAAAGCACAATTTCTCAGATGACGAATTCTGGTTGATTTCAAATAAATGAGGCTAAAGCTACAGGAAATAAATGAAGACAAAAACTAATTCCTAGCTCGCTATATGATAGGATGCAAAGGAAGGGGGGCTACAGAGGGTGGGGTGCACTTTCTGAAGGACGCAGGGGTGAGCAGGAGCGCGGAGGGGAAGGAGGGAAGGGATTGTCGCACGAAACGTGAATCGAGCACTAACAGAGCAGCACCCCCCGAAGGGGAAGAGGACAATTCAATCGCTCTCACCGACTCAATCTCTCAAATTGAGTTGTTCTGTTATTATCTGGAGCGTTCTAAAATAGGAGATGGAGAAGGACAATCGGGGCTGATGGATCGAGCTGAATCAAACAGAAAGCCGGTGACCCCAAGGAGGGGTGTAGTTTACATAAACAAAGATTGACGGAGACGCCCTCACGGAAGTGCGAACGATCGATTGGGAATTCAGGAGGAAAATATGAGAAATTGGTGTCGTTACG
Source organism: Levipalatum texanum (assembly GCA_014805385.1). NCBI lineage: Eukaryota > Metazoa > Nematoda > Chromadorea > Rhabditida > Diplogasteridae > Levipalatum > Levipalatum texanum. The sequence goes on along the minus strand of JACMIG010002062.1, from coordinate 10,298 downwards.
TCACGACCGCGTTCTTAAGAATACAGTGCATCGCCATTGATCACTTCAGTGAAAATACCGGCTGACGTTTTGTAAACATGTCGGCCAATGTCTCATTGTCAGAACCAGCGCTTGAGAGAGTTTTGGTGAACTCCAAACAGGCGTTGAGATGGAGGCAAGGCGCGAGGTGAAACAGTTGGCAGCGACTTTGACAACTTGGTAAGAAAATGAACGACGGCGCCCGCTCTTCTTCCATGGAGGTGAATCATCCCCTGTTCCGCCCGTGCACTCACTCCCTCTTCATCTTCTCACAATGATGGTCTCGGATGATTACGATAATGATTAGTTTTACAAGGATTTAACGGCCGTAGATTTGGAAGATTCAGATGTTACATCTAGGAATGATGCACTCTCGTGGATCCGGGATAAATAGATTAATTACGTAAATCAAAACATCAACAAACCACTTGTCATCTCGACGGAGGCGGAGTCCTCCTCCTCGTCGAAGGGATTCCGATTTCTGCGTCGCTCCATCCCTGGAAGCAGAACCAATCATTTTGGGCTTGACGTTGAACAATCGAATATTAGATACTTCTTAACTGCGAAAATACCCACCGAAGCTTCCGAATCGTCGATTAGCGGCTGTCGTTGCCGCGGACGAACGAACCGGAGACGAAATCAATGAGACTGACTCGTACTCGTCGTCCTGAGTGAATGTTTATTAATGCCAACCATTCTCTCATTAGTTTAGATTGTCTTTAGAGAAAAGAGTAATGTGTTGCGAAAGCCATGGATACCTGTGTGCCGCCGATAAGGCGTTGCATCCACCGCTTGAGCGCTGCAGCTCGAGGAAAGGAGGGCGGACGGTAGTAACTCCTCTCTATAATCGAGCCCCGTCCCGATTGCACCCACGCATAGTCGTGGAAGTCAGACTCGACTTTGGCGACCATTCAACTCGCGATTGTGACACGAGGGGCATTCCCAAGTGGGCTCTTATCAAAAGAGGCCTGAACCATGACAACACTACATATGACGAGACTCGTGCGAAGTACGAAAAATCGCACACTGCATTTGATATGAAGTGGCAAAGGGTCGGGGTGCACGAAGGGTACGTGGAAGACAACAAATCGAATCGGATAGTGGCAGGGCGGCCCACGGACGCTTTCAAAACCATCTCGTCGAAGCACGCTGCGGAGAGAGAGCACCTGTCTTCTCTAGCCGCGACCGGCAATTCATGAGCCGCGAAATAGACTGAAATATTGCCCATGGCGTGTTGCACACACCCGCACACACTCGGCCGAGAACCATGAGAGACCAATCGAGGATGCTGGGGCTGCGAGGCTTTCTTCGATTTTTTGACAACCGTTTTGTACCGTGTGACGTCATTATTGATTTGTTTATCAGATGAGGCCGAAGATAGAAGTTAACAGATGATATTCCAGGATGGCGGGAGCTATTCTCTATACGACGGGTGCCGTCATGGCCCTGTCAACGGCCATCTTCATTGGTACAGGTGAGATGTTGAATGTTGTGTTATCTAGAATACCGCTCCTGGAATCTATCCTGATGCAGTTGCGATTGTGTCCAGTGTAATGCTTTCATCTTACTGACAATGAGAATACTTCCGGAGCCCGCAAGTCTTGATCGAATGTTTTTTTCAGCATTGTATTACATGCTGACCGGACAAGGGCATCGGTTCGACATCGCTTGGTTCTTGACCGCTGTAAGCATTTGAAGTTGAGAATGGGTTGATATTTGTTGTTGCATTACAGTGTGATTCTCATCATTTTGATTGAAAATTATTCTCCCAACGACCAATAAGTGTTATCACCTAGACGTCACCATCGATGTGGGGCTCGCTTGGCGTGGCCGCTTCCCTTTCGTTCTCCGTCATTGGTGCTGGATGGTTCGTTAATTTTCACTTTATTTGAATCGAATACCGTGCGTTTCTCACTCGAAAATTCCCCTTCTGCCAGAATTATTATTGAAGATGCTACTTGTGACGTCAATAATCCTAGAGCACACTTTTCGATACCAAAAGAGCCTCGCCATATTATCATCACAAACCTGGCATTCTTTCAGGGGAATTTTTACTACGGGCTCGTCGATCCTCGGAGGAGGAGTCAAGGCACCCCGCATTAGGACAAAGGTTTATAATTTATTAATACCTCTGGAAACATTCATCCCATCATCTTAGCGAGACTCTAGAGGGAATATTTTTTTCAAAGCGAGCCAACGATACCATTACTGCAATTCATCATGTGATGGTCACATCTTCATTCTTCAGAACCTCGTGTCGATCATCTTCTGCGAGGCCGTCGCTATCTTCGGAATCATCATGGCCTTCGTCTTCGTCGGCAAGCTGCATGTATGTTAAATTTAGTAGTTTTCACGAATCCCACTGATACATGGCGTGTATTTCTGTCGATAAAATAGCTTTCAGGTATATTTGTGCGAGGTATTGAAATGTTTGAAAATTTTCTACTGGAAGGGCTACTTATGCCGCATAGCGGATGAAATTATGTTAGACTTAAGAAAAGGTAGCATGCCCTGGTAAGCACTGCCATTTACGAGTCAAGTAGTATTTTCTTGGCTTGAATCGGATCATTAGTTATTTGATATATTTTTCAGCCTTTCGACCGATCACTCGTGGATCTGGAGTCTACAGTGGGCAAGGAGCTTCTCGCCAGGAATCTCATGGCTGGGTATGTTCGACACTGCTTTCGGATACTTTTTCCGTGCCTTTTACTGCCATGTACTACAACGTTACTAATCCCTTTTCGAACTATTATCGTGACGTGAGGCCTTTTTCAGCTACGCGCTCTTCGCTGGTGGCCTAACCGTCGGCCTTTCCAACTTCGTGTGCGGTCTTGCTGTCGGTCAGAATTTTAATTGTTTTATTACATTCTTGTACAACATCTTTAAAGCTGGGCCGATATATCAATCATGCACGCAATACGAAATTCTCTCTCAGGTATCGTTGGATCCGGCGCAGCTCTCGCAGATGCTGCCAACCCTTCACTCTTCGTTAAGGTTCGTTTTTCTCGGCAATAGTTTCTGCGGCTACCGGATAGGAATATAAGGCATATGTTTATATTTTAACAGCGTCCTCGAAATTCTCGTTGGTTGCTATCAAGAAGAAATGCTTGCTCTTTGTAGATTCTCATCATCGAAATCTTCGCTTCCGCTATCGGCCTCTTCGGTATGATTATTGGAATCGTGCAGACGAACAGAGCCGAGATGGGCAACAACTAGTTATCTTCATGGAACTCTCGCCTCCAGCTAGTCATCTGTCACCATCAGGAATCCCTTCCTTATCTTCTCGTCTTTTCCCGAGTGAAGCATACCCTCCTTCGCTGCGCTTTCCCGTTCCGTTCTGTACACTTATTCCACGACACGCCCTTCATATCCGTCGGAGTATCAATCTCGCGTAGCAGTTGTCCCCATAGGAACATTCCGAACGTCTCCCTGGCCCCCGTCATGTCTCATTCACCCTCACCCCTAGTTGCCTAGCCATAGGATAGATATTGGAATATCAATGTTTTCTGTCCATAATTATTTCCAAAAAAAATCCGCGTTACACTAATTGCCACATTGTATGTTATCTCTATGCACATTTTCCAATTCCCACTTTACTGTACACTTTGCTGGTTTGGCGCAGAGTTGTGACACTTTCAATAGATGCAAACTAAAGAGGATCAGAGAGTTATCGTTGCTAAATAGACTCATAATGTTAGTGAGTTGACCACTTGTTGGGCACATGAAGATAAAAGATTGGAAAATATGCTCCCTATCGGTCACAAAATGTCTATTGTTCACAAAACTACTTATTTAGAATAGCACAAAGGGCGGAAGGATGTACCTATAACAGGCTTGACATGTTACTATTTCAGTGGCTTCGGTTCTGCAGTGATTACGGATAGGAAGGACACCCAGGTATGGAATATTGAAATAAGATATTGAAATAAGTCCTCTATGAATATATGGAATCAAACGACGCCCTATTCGCGGAGGTGGTATACGAGAGCTTTATGGTGGTGGTCCATGGGTTTCTTCTTGTCATAACATTATCGTGGTAGTTCACGATGGTTGTCGTTGTGGGGCCCGCAATGAGAAGGAGCAGAACGAAGTGAACACATGCTGATCAGGCTGTCCCGGTGGTCATAGAGTGTCCGATTTGGGATGACTCCGTTGGAGCTGGACGAGGAGTGAATGTAGAGGAGAAGCTTGCAAGCGCCCATCGCAGAGGGTCATCGAAGTGTGAATGTTCGGATATTATGCGCACCCGCTCATTGTTGGACATGGGGGCAGATCTCAAGAATGTCGCCATTAGTCACGGGTTTATAATGGTACATGTGGTGAAAGAGACAGGGAATTAAATATTACAAACTTTTAGATTATCTTGGGATTTATGGATATCCGGCTATTAGTAGTGTTATTTCGCGGAACGGATCCAATTGGTGTTGATATTTCCAGGGGAAACTCTACGATCCGCATATTTCAGATATGACGCGTGTCTCGGCTCCGGCCTCCGTCGGCAACAAGTTCAACTCGCGGAAACAAGTCAGAAAGCAGGTACCTCTAGTTTGAAATTGTAGTATATTAATGCCATTTGCAGGCCAAACAATTCAAGAAACTCCGCAATGTTGCCTTCTCACAGAAAGCGAATGTATGTTCTATTTTTATTTTTATATGTATTGGTTTTAGAAATTGCACACTCATTTTATCATGTAAAAACGATTCTTGTATTTTTCCAGCTCGAGAAGTTGCTCGTGGACAAGCTCGGCGATCCCGCAGCGAAAAAGAAGAAGAAGAAGTCAAAGGCTGAGCGGAAGGCTTCAAGGGTTCGTGATAACGTTGTTTTATAAGTATGTAACATTGAAACGCAAAAAAAGATATGTTCGTGTTTTACATTTTAAATTCACAATTGATCACAAATTGTTCTGCAGTTGGCTCGCGAGGCTGAAGGCGATTTCGGCCCTCCGCGTAAGCCAAAGAAGAAGAAAGGACAGGGAGGAGGAGAATTCGAAGAGAAGGGACCGAGCTACGAGAAGGTCATGAAAGAGGTTGTTGCTTCATTTGAAATTCTGTGACCACGGCATAAATGCAGATGGAACGGGAGAGGCAGATGCGTGAGAAGGATCTCGCAAAGAAGGAGCAGAAGGAAATCGACAAATATGCTAAAAAGGTTAGTCCCTTTTTCTCTTTCAATAAATCAATATTAATGCTCGATCGAGAAATCCTTTTTTTTCAGCTCGGCTACAAATCGAGCAATCACTCCGTCATTCCAAGTTCCTTTGTCAGCGAAGGACTCGATTGTAAGTTTAGCTTTTGCGGTTCATAACATTTCTTCTCCGCAGAAATGAAAATTCACCTTCACATCTTACAGACATTCTCGAAATGTGCGATAAATCGAAGCGGGAATCGGTCGCCGAGAAGGAATCGACGATGGACGAAAGGAAACGAGGAGAGAATAAGGGAAAGGAAGAGACGAAGAAGAAGAAGGCATTGAAGAAGGTCGAGGATGAAGAGGACGAAGAAATGGAGGAGGGCGGATCCGAAGGAGAAGAGGACGACGAGGAGATGGACGATCTAGAGAGGGAACTCATGGGAGACGACGACGATAGTGAAGAAGATGGTGAGGGTGACTATTTGGCATTTTATATTTATCAATTTGTTTATGTCAATACATGCAATTAATTATTACACGCATTTTCCAGACGATGACGACGGCGAAGAGATGGTCGTTGACCTGGACGGGGAAGACGAGGAGGATGAAGAAGATGAGGATGAAGATCAGGTAAATTATTTATAAATGTATTTATAATCATATTTTATTCTCGTCCAGGAGGACCTTGACAACGAAGGGACACTGAAGAAAAAGAAGGGAAAGGAAGACGAGCTTGGTGAGTTGCAAATTATAATTGCACTTGTCCAATGTTTGATAGCACTGTACAGTTTTTTTATTCCAGTCATCATGCCGATTGAAAAAATTAGAAAAAAAAAGTACCGTATGCATTTCCTGAATTCTTCCTCGTTCCAGGCGAGGACATCTACGGCCGAACGATTAATCGTCGCACGGGCCAACTCATCGATTTCAATCCCGCCGCCGCTCGCGTCAAATTGGCAGCGCTCGAAGCGACGTCCGTCGACGACGAGGAACGACGGAAGATCGAGAGGAGCATTCGGGGAACGCTCAATCTGTACGAGAACCTCTTACTGACAATGAACAAACTCACCGTGTTGACTCTAGGCTGTCCGAAGCGACCCTCATTAAGAGCTCCCGTCATATTCAGGAATTATTCCACGGCAACTCCAAGAATGGTACGGATTCTCGATTTTTCATAACAGTGATCACGATCGCTAATAGCACTGCTCACTGTCCATTGAAATAGTGCCCTTTCCAGAAGTGAAGACGGCGCTGTCGAAGCTCCTTCTCCGTCTGATTGGAGATTCCTTCCGTGTCCAGGTACGCGCGACAATTCCCTCTCCGTCCATTCTCCCTGTTCTTTCCAGGATCGTCTCATGGCTGCCTACGCAGGATTCGTCGCCCTCCTCCATGCTACCGTGTCTGCAGAGATTTGTAGGGATTTTATTAGCATTATTACTATTAATCTAAAAAGATATTATTCTACGGCAAAGTTCTTTTCCAGCCGCTCATCTTGTCGAAGTCTTCTTCGTCCAATTCGTGGATGCTCTGAGCGAGAAGAAGGAGGCAGGCGAGGTTGACAATTCTTTCCGAGTCCAATCTATTGACCCAGTCCAGGTTGACGGCAAGGCGATGGAGAATCGAGCCATCTTCGCTGCCCATCTCATGACCTTCAAGGTGAGTGGAGTGCGCATTTGATGCTTTCCGTGGAAATAGCATTAGCTCATTTTGGGCCTGCACTGTTTCCCTGTATCCCCATTGCTGTGGCTGCGAATATGGTATTTATTCCAGATCATCCGAGCCGAAGTCATCATGGAATTGCTGGCGAAGATGGCCGAGGCCATCGACCAGTCCAAGCTCTCACTAATTCTACTCGTTATCAAGTGTTCGTTTTTGCGTTATTTTTTCACCATTTCCTAGGTCCTCCCAATGAATTCTTCAGATGGCTACAAAGGACTCCGCCGCACGGTGAACACGAACCTCCAGAAGTTCGTCGCCGCCACGACCAAGAAGCTCCAGAACGGCAGCGAGGAATTCCAGACAGTGTAAGTTACGGTCACACCGTAATTCAATCAGATCACAGGGATACTGTCGTTCAATCAGGGCACGGGCATACTGTATTTCAATCAGATCTGATCACATATTCCAGTCCCCGAATGCGCTTCCTCGTGGAGGAATTGGCTGCGGTCAAGAAGACGGCGACGGCCTTCGAGCAGCCGGAACTCGATCACATCGTCGCCCTCTACCACGGACTCGTCAAGAAGAGTTCGGTGGGTCGAGGGGCGGATCAGATTGATTATACGGAACTCCTCTTGTAGGACGTGGAAAAGGAACTCGGTATGTCCCTCGAGGACTTGATGATGGCAGACGAACGAGGACGATGGCAAGTATTTTATTGTTGCGGAAACACCCAAGAACGCGTATCCGAAAGCAGAAATGAAAAGTGTACTAACATACAAGCTCGTTTTATAGTATGAGGGCCGAATACTGAGAACGTTCGCGAAATATGGTTGGGGAATTACAGAATATTTTAGAATTGATTACAGGTGGATCGTTGGATCTGCCTTCCGTCTACCCACGGACATTGCTCGACCGGAGGCAGGGACAACGTCCAAGGGAGGCAAGCAGGTTCGGACCTTCTCCCATCCCGTAATCCCTCACCTCCTTCCTCAGCTCTCGTTCGATTCCGATGTGATCGACCTCGCAAAGCGCGCAGGGATGAACACGGATGTGCGCAGGAATGTCTTCTGCTCAGTCGGTCGGTCATTCCCTTCCTCCCTCCTTTCATCTCTACTGCAGTTAGTGCCAAGTCGGAAGACGACGCCTTCGAGCGTCTCCTTCGCCTCTCCCTCAAGGGATCGCAAGAGAGGGAAATCGTCCACATTCTCATCACCATGCTACTCAAGGTACAATATCACTATCGAACAATTGATTTATTGAATGATTGCTTGGGATTATAATATTTATTTCCCCTGCAGGAGAAACGCTTCAATCCGTTCTACGCCGCTCTTCTACGCCGATTCGCCGAGTACAACAAGCGATTCGTGGTTGGTCTTCTGCATTATTCCTCGGAATTGAAATTCTTCTCATCAGATCACAATCCAATTCGGAATGTGGGATCGACTGCGAGATCTGGAGAAGCTGAAGGATTGGCAGGCTGAGCACGTCGCTGACGTCATCCACTACCTCCTCCTCCATCGGGCACTCCCCCTCACCGCACTCAAGGTAGTTTCCACGGGAAACCATTCGGAAAAGATAAAAGCAGTAGCGAAGTTCGAAGGTCCGCCCGCCTCGTTACTCTGTTTATTTCAGGGGATATTACCGAGTCCTCTCTCATTTTCAATTCCAGGCTATTCAATGGGGCGAAATGGACTCGGAGACGACGACGTGCCTCGAGAGAATCTTCACCAAACTCGGAGAATCCAACTATGGAAAGGTTGGGAGTATTGGATACGGTAGTTTTGAGCAACTCGGCTCTCTTGTAGCTCATCAAAATCTTCGAACCTATTATGGATGGGAAGAAGTCGCGGCTACTCACGGAAGGACTCCGACTCTTCCTACAGGTATAATTCAATATATTGTTTATTTAATTCCTGATCTATGGTTCCATTTTTTATCATTTACTGTCTGTTCTCTCCACCGTTCCCCTTTTCAGATGCACTTCGCCTCTCATCCCTCGTACGCCAAGATCGAGAATCTCTTCGCGACATGGCGATGAGGATTACGGTAGTTTATATCTAGAGAATGAAATTGTTTTTGTTTTGTTATTGCTTGTTGAACTGGTCAGTTGTTGATTTTGGAAATATAAATCTTTATTGTATACGTGTTCATATGTGCAAAAGAGTGCGAATGGGAGAATTGTAGCTGCGAGTGAAGGGCTAAGCACGGGGCGTTGATTCACAAGACACGTGAAAAGGATGCTCGATTTAATATCCGAAGCAATAATGAGCAGATGTCTGATCAGATCGAGTTTAAGAGGCCATCTCATGTCAGCTAGAACGTTCCGGGTTCCCAACAATATATTGTCCAGCACGCGTTCATTCCCACGTTACTATGGGAATGCCCGCAGCTTTTTACCTACCGTCGTTTTATTTCCAGTTTGGCCACTCTCGTACATCCACTCAAGTTGAACATCTCCTACTTCTGAACTGGCTATGTCCGCTGACCTCGTACCTCCACTTTGCACTGCATGGAGAGGGCCGCTGCTCTCCAGTGGCCAGTCTGCGCATCACAGGGGATGACGGCCATGACTGCAATGAATTATGGTATGAGAAGCAGACCATGACAAGTAGAGGGCCTATGGCGCAATAAAAAGGGGAAATATGGAGGGTGTAGATACATGGGTATCAGCCATTCCGAGGGGTCGCGTGAGTGAGCGACAATGTTGAAGGCGTCTACCCAACGAGCGAACGATTCCCTACCTCTATACATATCATAAGGCACGTACGTCTGTCGGTGTGTGTGTGTGTGTCGCTCACACTTGTAGTTTGTAGTCTAGAGCATATCTCCGTGTAGGAAGGTCCTCTAGACTTCGGACCTTGACCAAAGTACTTCGGGTCTCGAAGCAACTTCTACAGTAACCCGCGACCGTAAAATAGGTTGTGACCGTGAAATAGAATCCTAATTCGCGGCTGTAGATCAAAAGTGTATCTACACCAATTTACGGAATCGGTCCATATCGGTCCAAACTGTCTAGGAAGGTAACATAACATGCGAAAAACATGTTCAAGCATCTTTTAACACGTTTTGACAAGTTTTGACCCCTAAAATGGTGCCAAAAACACTTAAAAACATGATTTTCCCAAAAGTACTCAAAATGTTCCCAAACTTCACAGGAACATTTCTAAACATATTTTAGACCCCTAAAAGGGGTCAAAACACGTAAAAAGGTGATTTTTCCAAAAGTACTCAAAATGTTCACAAACTTCATAGGAACATTTCTAAACATATTTTTGACCCCTAAAAGGGTGCCAAAAACGCTTAAAAACATTAGTTTCCCAAAAGTACTCAAAATGTTTCCAAACTTCACAGGAACATTTCTAAACATATTTTAGACCCCTAAAAGGGGGTCAAAACACGTAAAAAATGATTTTTTCCAAAAGTACTCAAAATGTTCCCAAACTTCACAGGAACATTTCTAAACATATTTTTGACCCCTAAAGGGGTGTCA
>JACMIG010002061.1:0-16726 GCA_014805385.1 Levipalatum texanum | reverse complement strand
GCACTTTAGCGCGTACAAAAAGCAATGGTTATGCGATACACACCTGAGAAGCGACAGTCTGAAAATAGGGGCTCGCTCCTATATCTTACGTAAGTGATCAATGCGCTGGTGGCTTGCATCGGATTGTTCACTTCTATTCCTTTCTTATCAGTTGAAAGGGCAATACGCAGTCAGTATGTAAGCAGCGCGTGTCCTTCGCTTAAGGTCACGGAAATACTCTTATACTAAGAACGTCTCCAAATATAGCTCATGGAAACATTCTGAGAACAAAATAAATGAAATCAACCGCAGCAATGACTCGAACCTTATTGTGGAGAACCCACGGAGTGCCAGCCTGCTCCTGCGTATCAAGCCGCGAGCTACTGGTAGATCAAACGGGCGCAGCGTGCAGTAAGATTAGATGAATATTATCACCCCGTGGGTTCTGCACAATAGTCGAAACCCGACCCCTTTCGCACGTAGACTGTCGAAAGCAGCATAGATCTACCGCAAAACTGCTTCTATGTATGTCAATGGACAATAGGCGAACTCCACCTACAATACCTACTTTGCAGTATTCTCGTTGATGCCACCATGGATATCGTGAACAATACGATCATGGGTCTGTGTCTGCACCACGCCCGGGCGGAAGATCCTCGCTATCCGCGGGGACGCGAACGGTCAGCCAACAAGAACACGAGTAAACCACAACCCATGACATAAATGATTTGGGTTGTTAAACAACACACGGCATTATTGGTCCCGTTTTGACTATAGGATTAGCCGGAGTCCATAGTGGGGTAATTTTTTCTTCGAAACCCATGAGCACTGTGAAATGTAGCTCGTACATTGTGCACATTCTGATACGGGAGTGTAACGAGGGTGGGCACATCATGCTGCAACACCTAACAAAAATGAGCGCTAAGCGAAAGGCATATGTACTTCGTGTGTCTCCTTGCAATATTACAAATAGCAGAAAAAACGGCAGGCTCGAGATGATCGGCGTCCTTCTCTGCTCGGTGATCATGGGACTGCAAAACATGGCCATGATCGCCCAATCGATAAATTCAATCATCGAAGATACGGTATAATATTCTAACGAATTCGCTCTATCTCCCATTGGTGACTACCAATTTTGTTGTAAAATGCAGTCGGCCTTACATTTTGACTATTCTAAAACTACAATTTCGATATTTCCAGGTCGACCCCCACATGACCTTGATCACAATGATGATCCTTGTGAGCGGATGCAGTGTCAAGTTTGGAATCATGCTTTTCTGCTACAGGCGCGGCAACTCCGCCTCGAAGGTTCCAATGTACGATCGGGGTACCGCTACAGTCCCCCTTTAAAGATGCTTTCCAAAGACATGCGGAATGACATTGTGACTGGAGTGGTCGCAATTATCTGTGCGTACGTGGGCGACGCCTACTGGAAATACACCGATGCCCTCGGCGCCATTTGCGTGGTACGAAATTCTTTGATCGGACCTGTGCACTTTCGATGTATTTCACGCCTTCCAAGACCACAATTCAAGAACACTTTTTATAGCAGCTACATCGCCTACTCGTGGACGTGCAACGTACTGGAACATATCCCGTTATTGGTGAGAAACGTCTCTTATTGATGTTGTCGTGGGAATCATTATTCCGGAGAATACGCCATTTTGATCACTGATACTGTAAAAAAAACAAGGGACAGTATTATTGTGGTGGTGCACACGCTGGTTCTTTTCGCGTTCCAAAGGAGAGAGAACGGTCTGTTCTCTCTCCACTGTTCTCACATTGTCTTTCGGTTAGAGAAACGAGAGAACAGTGGAGAGAGATAAGACCGTTCTCTCTCCTTTGGAACGCGAAAAGGACAAGCTTGTACACCACCACAATATCGGGGCTCACAACACTGCCAAAAAATTGTTCCAGGAATACTACCTGCGGTTAGCTGATCAAAGTTGTAGTGGCCATATATTGGATCAACGACTACCCGATGAGCTGCGATACAAACGTGCTGGGTTGGCGAGGATACGGGAGAGAGGCCTTTTGCCCATCAAATCGAGGCAAAAGCGCCTCTCTCCACTCTCCTCGCCAACCCTGCGCGTTTGTACCTCAGCTCATGGAGTCGCTAACTCAATAGCGACCACTGCGACTTTGATCCTCTAACCGCAGCTAATAATCCTGGAACGGATTTTGGCAATGTTATGAGCCCCGGTATCTACTAGTATGTACATAAAAGGCGTGTTTGTCGGTGATTCTGTCTGTGACGAAACATGCATAGAAGGGTCCTCAAGACCTGGGACCTTGACCAAACGACTTCGGGCCCCGATAAAACTTCTACCGTAATCGCGACCGTAAAATATCCTGTTACCGTGAAATATAATCCTAATTTACGGGTGTAGTTAAAAATGTATCTACTGCAATTACGGAATCGGTCCAAATTGGATAAAAATTATTACCAATCAACCTGGGATGAAAAAAATATGTTTACCAAAAATGACCCACGAGGCGGCCTCCGCCGCCGAAGGCGGCGGGGTCCGCCTGGTTAATTATATTGATCCATTGTTTTACCAAAACTATGTGAAATTCCAGGTTGGTGTCACAGCGGAGCGCGAGCAGATGTCTCGCATTCTCAAGATTACGCTGGAACACGATCCGCGTATACTGTATGCTCGTCATTCTTTCACTCGCAACAATTCATTTTCGTTTACAGGAAGATTGACCACGTCAAGATCTACCACATCGGTGCAAAGGCGCTGGTTGAGCTTCACATCGTAATGGATGAGAGCCTACCACTGAAGGTAGGAACAGTTCATTAAGCCATAAAAGCGCGTGAAGTTCAGATAAATTTTTCAAAAAATAATAATTTAATCATATTTACGGCTGACTTGTAGATCACCCACGACATTGCTCACCCACTGGAGAAGAAGTTGAATCGAGTCGACTTCGTTGAACGGTCATTCGTCCATTGCGACTACACTTGCGATGGAGATTAGGATTTAGTTTTACAACATCTCCCCTATTGAACTATATTGCGAGAGCTCTGTTCACGGGTGTGAATGTCAACGGGTGCAGGATACTCTCGTTATTATATCGTTCTCCAGCCTATTTACTCCGCTGCAATGAATCTGTTATGGTGAGAAATTCGCAGTGCACGAAGAACCGAGGAATTTCCGGTCATTTTTTTATGAGGGAGACAAACAAGGCTATTACATTGATAACGAGCACGTGAACCGAACCTGTGATATGATTTCGAAATTACTCTAGTAGTGCCAAAGACTGATTTCTCTGGTTTTGGGAACACATTCTGTTCGATCCGAGCATCGGAACAATCGGCAAAGATTCAATATTTTAAGTTGTCCATGATCTTCAGATCGTCACTAGATAGGGTTCTCATGAGCTTGTGCACTATTCGACGTGGCCCTGTGCCATGACCCTGGAATGATCTGTCAATCCCCTTTGGCTGCCTACGTCAACAAAGGGGAAAGAAAGTGGAGACTGATTAGTGGGCAGCGAAGAGGGAAAGGGGATTGATAAGGCCATGCAGTTGGTGACGAGTGTTGTCGACGGAGGTGGTGGGACATGGCCACTGCTCGACAGCGAAAGAAGAGCGCCAAGGAGAAGGATACGGTAGGTGTTCAAGCTAGTTCCAAGTTTGTACTGCCACTTCAGGCCCAGAAGAATGGTTCCGGCCCTGTCCAAGAGCGTAGAAGCAGCAGTGATTCCGATTCGCCTGGGTACTTTGAAAGAAGACGGAGGATGGGCTACCTGAAGCAGGTGAGGGTATCGGAAAACAAAATATGGCATTCGCTTACAGTACAATGAATCCCAAGACGAGCTCGAGGAGTGGTACGAGAAGGATCGACAGCTGCTCCAGGGCAAAGAGGAACCGGAGGAGGTACAGAGAAATAGTTCAAATGGAGTCCGAGTCTTGGTGAAAGATTAGTATGTCCGAAATATACGGCGTGTTTTAATTCGATGAGTGATACACTTATTACAGGAGGAACGTGACACGGACAAGACCCTCAACCGCTTCATCTTCTGGCTGACTGTTGTTTTGATCTTTGCTAATTCCATCGCCTCGTACCTCTCGGGATCACTCTCCATCATGAGGTCAGTCATTTTATATCCACATGGTGATATCCACATTTTTGCCTATTCTTCTCTGCGGACTCCCACATCCCGAATGCATCATCAGAAGTCTGGCGAGCATTGATATATTAGTAGCAAATAGAACAGTCCTAGTGCTTGTCCTTTCCCTCGAACCCTTCCCTTTGTTTTAGCATGGATCTTCAGTAAGATTTTGAGTAATGGTTCTTCCCAGTAACAGTCAATCCCAATTGTTCATCAGTCCGAACTAGGGTACATCCAAGAAATTAATCCAGTGGAGCATAGAGCGCGCGCATGATCTTCGCGCTCATTTCTGGCGCCGGTTTATACCCTTCTATTCCCCTTTCTTATCTATAACAAGGGCAATACGCAATCATTACGTAAGCAAGCGCGTGTCCTGCGCTTAAAGTACTTGATCCACGAATATTCTGGGATGGAGAAGGAATGAATCTACAATATGAGGGTACAAGCCCATAATCATGAGGACGCTACCTGTGTGCAAATGATTGCAGCATAATTGGGTTCGATAAGATAAGCATTTACCCCAAGAACGAGTAGATCCTTCACGTCAGAATGTCATGAACATTCTAAGGCTACTGTTTTGTAGTGTCCTCGTCGACGCTTCGATGGATCTCGCCACGAGCACCATCATGGGCCTTTGCTTACACCACGCGCAGGGAGTCGATCCTCGCTATCCGAGAGGGCGGGAACGGTGAGCACAACATGATAAAGAAGTCTCGGATAGCCAACTCCTTTTCTCTGTCAGATCACTACAACTCTAAGCTACATTTCCATTAGTTCATTGTAAATCTACTTTCAGACAAAGATTAAAATAAGAGCCCATGAGCTTTTACTGTCATACCAAACACAAAATATATGCGAATCTTCAGGCTCGAGATGATCGGCGTCATTCTGTGCTCGGTCATCATGGGACTGGCGAACATCGCCATGATCGTCCAGTCGCTGAACTCGATCATCGATGACACGGTAGGGGCTTTTTCCAACTCCTCTTCGATACCTTTCAACATTCCAGGTCGACCCCCACATGACGCTTGTCACGATGCTGATCCTTGTCTGCGGATGCAGTGTAAAGTTCGTCGTCATGCTCATCTGCTTCAAGCGCGGCAACTCCGCCTCCAAGGTTTCAATGTTCGATTGTATCCGGAGTACTCTGAAAGTGTTTGTCTTCCATAGTAATTGCTGGATGCCCTGGATCATTCGAGTTTACGATTGCATCTACATGCCTTCAATGCCCTCAGAGCACGATTGCTACATTGAGAGTTTCCCTTCCAGACGCTTGCCATGGACATGCGAAACGACATCATGACTGGTGTGGTCGCTATTATCTGTGCGTACATCGGCGATGCCTACTGGAAATACAGCGACGCCCTCGGCGCCATTTGCGTGTGGTAAGCCGATTTACCCTCGCAACTTTCAGAATAGTATTCATGGAATTTACATCAGTGGCTACATCGCCTTCTCGTGGTTCCGCAACACACTTGAGCACATACCGTTTATGGTATTCCCACATAGTGGAATATATTTATTACTTTTATGGTATTATCAGGTCGGAGTCGCTGCTGAGCGCGAGCAGATGTCACGTATCCTCAAGATCACGCTGGACCACGATCCGAGGATACTGTAACTCTCCACTTTCCCCATGCCGCATCTAAGCCACTAATGATCTCAGTAAGATCGACCACGTCATGATCTACCACATCGGTGCCAAGGCACTGGTCGAACTACATATCGTGATGAACGAGAATCTCCCACTGAAGGTGAGACCATTTTGAGAAGCCATTATTTCCCAAAAACTTGCAGATTACGCACGACATTGCTCACCCACTGGAAAAGAAGTTGAATCGACTCGACTTCGTTGATCGGTCATTTGTCCACTGTGACTACACCTGCGATGGAGATTAGACTGGGCCAGCTGCCCTCTTCTGCATCAATATCCATTGTGAAACTCGCCCATCTCGCCATACAGGTTCAGTCGATAAAATGTTTATTATATTGCGAGAAGCAAGAAGCTGGCTGTTGAACGTAATACTTTCGAACCTACGAGGCTCAATGTCAAAGATATTGCATGCTAGAACGCATCGACTAAGTGTTCCTGGCCTGTTGAAGTTGTACTGAGGGATCTCAATGTGAGAAAATCATTAATATTCCATTATCGATGCGATACGAGTGTATGTGTACCCATGAGAGGGGAAAGAATTAAGAATCGTTGCCGTAGATTATTTGTGTAGGACAATGGGCTGGCACAAATGGATTAGACCTGGGTATTAACGAGATAAGAACGACGGGCATTAGTGCTTTGAAAGAGGAGAAACCACCGCGGCATTTTCAGGCATTTAGCCGATATTATGCAAAGCATACACATCACAGGATAGTGGATCGTAGTATGACACTTTTCCTAAGGGAGAGTATAGTTGTAGGGAAATTAATTTCTAAGAGGTAAAGCTTGTGGCGGATAAAAGATCTATTGTAGTTGAAATAATCTACACAATAAAGTCTAATAGCTCTGGGCACAGTTGACCTTTCGGGGTACTGTCATCATAGCAGCTGGGAAGGCAGGGAGCTCGTGGGAACTCCCGTTCGATCCGAGGAACTGGATTTCGTCGCTGAGAGGGGAAGAAGTGCTCGGTCCTGCCTCAAGGGCTTGGAAATGGGCGATCCTGGAAATAAGTGAAATTAATCTTGCACTAATTTACTAGCGCTTCGTGAACACTTAAATTTATGCATTTTCTGCTTACTGCGTATCTTTCCGTACTCACCTTCTACGTTTCCTTGTCCCCACTAAAATGATTGCTGTACTACCCAGAGAAGGGTGACAAATCACAAAAAACTTTCTCATCCTCAATACCATGATTGTTTAATCAGAACAGAAATTACTTCGATTTGACGAGGTCTTCGAACCGCATTAGCTTCGGCTCTTTCTTGCTGTTGTCGCTGAGGGCGAGAGGGCTGATAGGGTGAGAGCGCCTGAGATGGACAAGATCAGAAACTGTTAGTAATGGCATCCTTACTTCCTCCCTCTCAGCCTTTCCTCCGTCGGCGGGCTCTCGATCCGAGTGGGAGGCGCGTTAGGACGGAAGGATTGTCTGGAAGCATTATACTCATTCCTCTTCAGGTAACCATCCAGGTGATAGGTAGAGAACCACACTGTGTAGTCAAGGCCATTTCCCGGCATTTCAAGGCCCTAATCCCTCCTCGAAACTTCATCTCACTTTGCCTCGGAGATGGGCCGAGTCGGTTGGATGACCGAGGCGCGCGGAGTCTCAGGGGGAGTTCGGGGCCTCGGGCGCTTGGCCGCCATTGCTTGACGAGCTTCGGCGGCGCGTTCAGCGGCCAGGTGCGCCAGGTACTCCTTTCTGAAGAGAGAAAAGACTCCAGAAAAATTAGCATTGTTGATAAAAGTCACATTGTAGTGAAACGTGGCATCTTTCAATTAGTGTACTCGTTCTTTTGATAATTTTTCCATTAATTTATTTCTTACCTAACGGTATACAATGGCGCTGCCTTGGCCTCCTCTGCCAGTGCACTACGTCGACTGCGAATCATCCACTGGACGAGTGTCCTGTTGTCGATGTACTCGTCCTTCTGCCCGGCGCGGGCCTTCTGGAGCCCTTCCCATCCCTTCATTCCAGCATATTGCTCCTCCCAGTACTCCAGAGCTCTAAAAAGTAGCATTGCAGATTCCACCAGTGAGGATACAATGCGTAGGAGAAATATGGCGCATTTCACTAGATTTGACCAAATACCATACTTCATCACAGCCTTCACTCCTCCGGCGGCGTCTTGTTGGAGAATGCGAAGGCGGCACAGAGCCAGGAAGTCACCGTCAGTCTTCGGGTCAAGCTCCGGAGGGGAGTAGCTGGAGATGGCAGTGTTCACGGAGAGGCTTCTTATTGCTTACCTGTCGAAATATGGAGACAGCCCGGGGACAAGAACGAACTCCTCTCGTTTCGGCATTTTGTCATGTTCTTCGACGAGCTTGCTGACCCTAGAAATAAAAGTAGAGAATGACGTTATAAAAGAGATTGTTACCTGCAGTCATAGACGGCGTTCCACATGGATTCCTTCCAGTGGCGGGGCGACTCCTCACGTTCAGGGATCTCCACGGTGCACGTGTCCTTGGTGACCGCGTCCTCCATGGACGAGGGTGTCTTCGTGCATCCGAGCATCGCCCGCCAGTCGAGGTACCACTCCGGGCCCAGCATGATGTTGGGGTGGACGAACTCGAGCTCCGACCAGGTGTGTTTGTAGCCGTACTTCTTCTCGGTGGTGCCCTGTCGCTTGGGGACTGGCCTCAGGGCCTCGAGCTCGGGGGACGGGTTGATGGCGGATTTGAAGGCGGAGTAGTCCCGAGGTTCCGGAGTGACGGCATTGATCCGAGCCAGGATGGCCGCCAGTCGGGGATCGGAGGAAGAAGTCGTCTGCAGCATGTTCCGAGCCCAGTTGTAGATGACCTGGAGGAGCGTCTCGCCAAGGCTGTCGTCCGGGAAGATGAACATCGAAGCGTCGCAATAGGCGAGCTCGAAGGCGTCGCCGACTCTGCAATTCCTCACTTATTAACGTTTTCTAAGCCTTGAAGGTAAGCATGTCTTTTTTCGCAAGTCTCTATGTCTGAATGTATGGATGCCTGTCCTGTTTCTATGCTCGGCAGTCCTTCTCTTGTAATCTGATTCGAAGCGGATCCTTCATAAAACTCACTTCAGCGTTACGTCGAACTTCCTGCACTCCATCTGGTACCCGACTTGCAAGTCGCTGAAGATCTGAAAACACCAGTTCGTGTAATTCCGAGGGCTTTTCGAACCGTCTGTAGGACAACGATAGCACGAGGGTCGAGCTTGGCATCTGGAAGTTCCACCAGGCCCGCAAAGTTGTTGGCCTCGAGCAACAAGGATGCCACCTGGAATAAAGCATTGAGTAGTGAAGAAGATTTAAATTCACCTGATCGATAATGGACTTCCTGGCATGCTTGCGCACTTCGAAATCGATTCTGTCGTCCTGAAACATCTCAGTTGTTCTTGGACAAGGCGTTAAATCTTACGGTATTCGCCGCATTGAATTGCTTGTAATAGTCTGCGATGACGTAATGCAAAGCCATGCGGTAGTTGGAGATGTAGAGCTGCGTCACCGTCTTGGGCAATTGATACTGAAAGCGGAATCGAAATGACGGAGGCAGGGAGATAAACTCACAAAAATATTCCGATAAGGACTGTTGCCAGGCAGGGCGAGAGCCACGACCTGGAAGTAGGCGTCGAGGATCTTCGGAGTGTGGATGCGCCGTTGCTGAAAACCAAAATGTCAATCAAACATCGTCAAAATACAACATTTAAACAATAATATTCGAATTCATACCGACTCCTTCAGGAACCGCATCGAGAGAAAGACCAAGTCCTCCATGGGGCTGCCCCAGTGCACGTTGTGAAGGTCGATCCCGACGGGGAACTTAAAAGTCGATTTATTGCGGCTTCCGAATTTAGCTCACGATGATCTCTTCGTCGTCCGAAACGTAGATGCCCGGTTGATCCAATATGGAGAGGCAGATCACCCCAGGGATCCCTGAAGTTTGAATGTTGATCCCTGAATTGTTAGCACAATACTAAGATACTCAGCTCCTCTTTTTCTGCCATTTATTTTTCGCGCTTTACCGTATTTGATCATCTGATGACTGTTGAGGTATCCGAAGGCGGGTCTCCACACTCCCGAGATGTGTTCGACTGGTGGTCGCGTGCCATCGTTGACCAGGCGCGGATGCCAGTTCGGTAACTGCTTGTACTGGTGCTCCTTAATATTGGATATTCCATAACTGTTTAAGGGATTCTGACACTTTGCACCTACATGTGTGACTGTTTTGGCAAGTCTCCAAAAATTCTCTTTTTTTTCTCATTCAGAAGATGGGATGCTTGAGTGTGAAACTATGTCTATGCTGTCTATTACGGCAGACTACGTGAGTGTTCCCTTTCCAAAGTATTGTCCGGAATTATAGTGATGCGGAGGCGATGCGCGAACCACCTAACGGCAAGCAGCGAAACGATTTGTCTTCTGCCCTCCATTGCATTCATTTCGCTGGTTAGCGCTATGTGGTTCGCGAATCGCCTCCGCATCACTATAATAACGGACAACAGAAATTTAGAGCTGCTCCTTACCGCCGCCCCCATGTTCCAGTGGCTGTAGTACGACGTGATGCCGTCTATTCTCCATGCGATCTCCTTCAAGAAGTGTCTCGACCCCGTCCACAGGCTCAGGTGGGCATTCGTGATTGCATTGGCGTACGGGCCGATCTGTAATCTCTCACCTCTTCATTTATTTGATAGTTTCTCTCTGCGCAATGATCAGGTCACGCATTGCTGCTAAGGTTGGCGAGCGAATGAAGCTCACTTCAGCACACAATTCCAGCGTGGGAGGAGACGGGAAAGAGAGATGCATGCACTTTTCAACAGCCTATTTTCGAGTGCATAGTTAGCAATTCTAGACGAGCACCCCAGGGGAAGAGCCTGAGGAACACAACATGAATACACATGCTTATTGCGATTTGTTTATGAAGTTTAGGGAAATGACAGTAGCACTGTCGGTGGATGGAATAAGATAAGCTCGGATTAGTTCAAGTATTATAAACTAACCGATATCGCATTCAGCGATGCCTCGCAGTCGCACTCGAGGAGTCCTCGCTCGATCTCGCGGCCGTAGGGATGGTCCCACACGGAGAGGCCGCTCTGGCCCTCCGTCGTGATCCGATCGCACCACAGCATGATGGGGAAGTTGAACTGGAAAAGGGATATGGTGCGGTGAGACTTTCTCCTTATTTTCCATCGATTCATTATTGCGTTAGTCCTAACATTGTCAGCAGTTTGACAATTATGATAAGTTCACATGTATCGCCTGTGCCTACCGGACGGTAATAGACACATCAAAACAGAGGACCATAGCGAATGCTAAAGGAGCGTCTTCTCGACCCCCACAATATCCCTCAGTTCGCCAGAAAGGTATTCGGATCGCGTAATTTTCTTCTATACCGCATACTGTATGCTCTACTTGATGCTCCTCCAGTCATTAGTATAACTATACACTAGCTTCTTTCCATGGTGTTCAAAGATCCTCCAACTTTGTACCCGGAAAATGTCAAATTGTGGCTATAGTGAGTAATGTGTGGGTTCGCTCTTCAAGCCCTAATTTCCGCCCGACTTGCCGTTCTCAGAATAATTGCGGGGTTCATAGCTACCTACTTGGGTGATACTCTGCAACGCTTAGGAATACGCCCACAGAATAGGGCGGTTTGGCCACAATCCTGTTGGTGGTCTTAATTCGATGTATTTATAAACCAGAAGCCCACCACGGCCTTCATCAGCTGGGGGCCGCTTGAGAAAGCATAAAGATGTCGTTATTGAGAGATAGACAGGCAACTATCACTTTTTATGGTAGTATATGAATACTCACTCCCTTCTTCCCATTATAGATGACTGGCAGGATCTCGGCGACCTCGCACTCGTTGTTGAACGCGGCGACGGCCCGCATGGCGATGCTCTCGTCGGCAGGGAAAGGACATCGCTGGTAGCGAGGGGACTGAAGAGGCTTATAATGAAGTACCACCTTCATGCGAATCTATCCCTCAATGGAGATGGTACAGATCGGTTAATGTTGAAACTGATCATACCTTGATGAATATCCTCTTCGGGAGATGATCCATACGCTCGCCTAACCAGTCCAGCTTAGCTATGAAGTAGTCGTAGATCTTGCTGGGTTTGTCCAGCTTCTCGACATTGGCAACGACCGCGCCGACGTTGAAGTTAAGGTTCTGTAAAGAGAAAGAGATGTAAGCAATCTCTGGGGTTCTATCGTACCGGGAAGGTGTTCCGGATAACATATTCCATCGGGTATTCCTTGATGTGCGTGAATCCGTTAATGAGAAAGTGCGATTGTTCGACTGCATTCAGGCCCTTGTCGAGAGCCCTGCAATTGAGCATACTTGAAAAGACTCTGGCGGAAATGATCGAGTCCTGACCAGACAAAAGTGTCTAGGCCCCCTAATTGAAACGGGGAAGTCAATGTGCCCGTCCCACTTCCTTCGTTCTTTGTGATGAGTTCAGACAAGACCCTCTCCCTTTCTCTCTCGGAGCAAACGGTAATATCGATGTAAATAGAACGAGCGACGCACATCGCAGACACAAGACACAAGGGCAAGCAAAGAGCAGACTCGAGAGCGTTCCCATATTTCATGAGCTAGCCTTTACACTATTGCAGGAATGTAATTCAGTGTTTAGAAATACACTCATTAGTACTATTCTATAAATAGACTGTTATTGTGAAAACTTGAGTGTGTATATAGTTTGGTTCATTCTCAAGTGTATGTCGGTGGTACTCGAATAATTAGCTACGTGTCAGGAAGTGGCCCCGATGTTTCCTCATTGACGTCAGAGGTCTATTTTTGTTGCAGTGTCCTTTCTGTAAAGACGCTCGGCCATGGCTCAGTCTAGTGAATATTGGAAGAGCACTTGCCATTTTGAATGGACTGGGGTTGGGGGAGGAAGTGCGGGAGGGGACGGAGGACGGGGAAGAGGGAGGCCTAGGAGGATTACGAGAAGGAAGGGGAAAGAACGGGAGGAGAAGGAGGACGTAGATGGGTATGGAGAAGGGAGGAGGTAGAGGAGAGGATAGGAAGAGTGAGTAGGAATGGGAGGACATGGAGAAGGCGGAAGGATGAGGAAGGGTGGAAGGAGAAGGATCGGAGGATAGGAAGGATGAGGAGGAGGAGGAGGAAAAGAAGGGGGAGGAGGAGGATGTAAAACTGACGGTCTCTGTGGAATGCGTAGGCAGCGGAGCGTGTAGATGTAGTACTGCAGCGTCGCTTCGTGAAACTGATTCGGGGTCATCCTAAACACTCAACGACCAATGAGCAGGTGGGCGATTGGGAAACATACAGCTGTTCAGCCAGGGCCGCTGCTCGAAAGATCCGCAGGCCCGGATTGAGATCATCCACCTTCCCCATGGAGACCTGAACAGAAAATATGTCTGATCCAGGCCCGACGGAGACCTCGCGAACTTCACTGCACCATTTATAGAAAGACAGGCGGTAAACAATCGTTTCCAACAAAGAAAGGACAGCTCGCACTGATCGTGAACTCAGAAGCGCTAAATAGGAACAGTGAAAATGTACCCACGCTGTGGTCAACGCGCGACCACCCGACCCAGTTTTTGTTGCAATGTGGGGAGAGAAAGACACAGCGAGAGACGAAGGAGGGTGGGAGAAGATAACGGACAGAAGCTGGGCTGGTTTTCGATCACTGAAACGTGAGCAGGCGGCAGACGGAGGAGGAGACGCGAATGATTTACTCCACGGGGAGGAGACATTCCGATCGGAATGATCATGGAGAAAATTAAAAAGGGCGACACATTTCGTGTCGGGATCTTAGCTCTCATGAGCGAATCGAGCGTCATTTCCTTGTCAAGGAGCACCGTGCAGGCCAACACGAATTAGAAGAAAGTGCAAGTCCGTAAGGAGCGTGAGCATTGATTCCCTATGCAGCTTCCAAATACTACTTCCCCGTTACTTTACTAAATGGCCAAGCTCTCGGTAAGACATATTATCTCCCAGCCTCCCGGGAATCATCTTCTGATCTCTTATTTACCGTAATCGCAACTTGCAAAGGCTTCGCGGGAATGAGGCATGAAGACTTACATCAGCGTGGTCATCAACGGAACTTTGTCATATCCTGGTTTTCCACCTTCTAGTGCGAAGTCCCTAAGACCACACTACACAGCTCCCGGGGCAGACAACTCATGAAAGAGAGGGGCGAATGAAGAATGAAGGGGGATGCGATGAAACTCCGCCCGCCTGCTTGCAACTGACACTGATGAGCGGCATTTCGCAAAATCTTTTGAGGAAGGGGGAGGATTGAGGAGGAGAGATGGGATTGGTGACGCGGGGGCCGATTAAGAGAGAGCTGCTGTGCTTTGTGGCCAGATCATCTTGCCTCCCGACTTCAAAATGCCTCGACTCTTATTACTATTTCTGGAGTTCACCCCTGGGCGGATAAGACTAATTGACGTTAGACGGAAAACAATTATTAAGCCTCCGGGGGGTGGGTACGAGCAATCACGGGTGTAAATTGGGAGCAGGAGCAAAGCACGGGTTCAAGACACATGCTCGTCCCCAATCATTGGCGATCGGGAGGGAGCGGCCCGGGGATCGGCTCCTTTTCCTGCTCGGGGTAATGCCCCCGGGGAGCAAGGGAGAGGGACGAGACTACGAGTGTGCTGAGCAGAGCACAATCTCCCCTCCAACAGAACACACCACCACCACGAAAGGGAGTGGACAGAGGGATGGACGCGGGTCGAGATCGAGTTTGGCCAGCCCCCAACGGCTTAGTTGTCTCTTATTCTCTGTGCCCTCCGTATGGGCATTGTCTCTAGGGCGGCAGGGATAGAGGTAGAAAAGAGGGCTGAGAGAAGAAAGGAGAGGCAGGGGAATATTAGACCCAGCAGTTGACACTACTCTCTTGCAAGGGGAGGATGATGTCGGAGAGAGGCGTCTACTTTTCCATCTCGGTCCTCTCGATAAGCCACACTCTCTCGCTCCCTCTCTGGCAGAGGTGAGCGAGACTAGTCTGTGCACCGATGAATGCAATCGAGCCAAAGCCTGGCAGAGCATCGTGGAGTTGAGATATACCCTCAAACATCATACGTCTTCTAGAGAATAACAGCTGCGGTATTTATGGTCCGACGGAACGGAGATCAAGAAATCGGCGAGAAATGTGCTTATTCAGTGCCGGGATAAATCGGGGGTGGAATTCCTCTGCAAAAACAGATCCTCTTTTCTGCCCGGGAGATAAGGAGAAGATCATTTCAGAGACGAGAGAAGGGGATAAAATCAGATTGATACCGATGGGTGGGAAATAGCCTCGCGGGAGCATATTCCCAGGCTGACGGAAAAATGTGACATGCTTCCCCCTCTCGGGGGCGACCCCAGAGAACGAGCACGGAAGGCCATGAGTTCACGCGGGGGCTATGACATGACGGAGTCAACGGAAACACCCCTGAACAATCGTGGTGCACTCCCAATGGCTGAGGAATTCTGTGCTCGTCTCTTTACGATGGGATCTCTCTATGAATGAAGTAGCAAAGGCAAACAGAAGGCGTTCAAAGGTCAGCGAGAGTTCGAGGAGCTCGCACTGAATAGACGGATGTCACTGTGGAAATGAAACGCGAGAAACCAGGAGAGCTCGGCCGATTTTTCGCGAAAGGCACGTAGTATACACTAATGCGGCGCAACTCTCATTACAGGGCGGGAGCGAAAAGCGGAAGGTCGCTCTCCTCCACCCTCTCCCCCTCCTCCCCCATCCCCCCTCCCCTGCAGCCCCCTGTGCAATGTGCTGCATCCGCAGCCCCGGCAGCGAGAGATTCTCGCTGGACGAGAGAGCCCAGGGAGGGAGGACCTTTGCCCTTTTGGCCTCGGCTCTTTACACCCCATATTTCATGGTACGCAGAACGCACAGACCACCTTGGACACCAGTTGCCATGGCTGAAGGAAAGGGGCACACAAGTTGCACTAATGAAGTGACCACTACACTTGGAGGGGAGATCGCTAGTGTCCGAGCCCCTTGCTATAAATGTCAGGAACGCTTGATCAAGGAGCGACAGCTCAAGCGCATTTGAACAATAGCAACAAATAGGTTGGAATCAAGGATGAGATGGAGATCTTTCGTGGAGCGGCAAACGAGTGACCCACATTGGAGCCGAGAGATAGCAAATACGGAATGTCAGAAACAGTGTGGAAAGCAGATCATTGTCAGACGCCCGTGAATTGTCATAACAGCTTCGCAGTCTCGCTAGCTACGACGAAGCTTCCGAGTGCAAAGCACACGCCTGGACAAATATTCAATTTGATGACAAACGGCGCCTGATTCGAATGAGTCCCCCCCCCGCTACAGCTGGGGTGAGGTGAAGAAATCAAAAGAGACGTGGGGGAAAAGCCATTAGTTTATGCCCGCGACGAATGCGGAAGGGCGGTCGTGAATCAACCAAACATATAGGATATAGTGCAGTTGACGAAAGCAGAGGGCAGAGTAATCAGTGGATATGGAGAAAGGTCACGAAATTATCAATAGCGATCTAATTTCGCGCCGAAAAACGGGACTAATTAGTGCAACACCTTTGGATATGTAGAATCAAAGCGAAGTAAAAATCTGGGGCTAAGATATTGCACGATTGTATGGGCAGCAGTCAGAGTTATTCAGAAGCCTGGTTGCCTCCCGGGAGAGGAATGGGCGTTTACGGGAACAGTGGAAGAGAGAGTAGTTTGATGTAGAATAGGCACAAGGTCGCGGCCTGTCTACTGTCCCGTGCTGATATGCTATCCCGCTCGTCATCTCTAGGGTGATGCCGACATTAATCAGTGAACAATTCGTAGCGATCGATGAGGAGGAAGGTACAGAGGAGTTCGGCAGCAACCTCGAGAGGGGGGAGGAGATATTTTCTGCCCTTGCGCAAATACTGAGGGGGCCAGACAGGGACGAGTAGCGACGAATCATGTGAGTGGCGAAACCTCTGGAGTAGTGGACAACTAGGTGAATCTCCAGGGGGTCGAGTTTAGGGGGGGGGGGGGGGGGTGGTATATGGTTAGTGAAGTAGGTCAGAACGACAG
>JACMIG010002060.1:0-16726 GCA_014805385.1 Levipalatum texanum | reverse complement strand
TCCTCGCCCTCCTCCTCCTCCCCCGTCTTTGGCGTAGTGACTCTTTGGCCACTTTCCCCAACATCGATTGACCTCCGAGTGTCACCTTAGTCGAATGCCAGAGCCCTCCCAGGTACTTACTCCTCCCCATAATTATCGATGTTTATCGGCGTAATGATGGCCCCCTTCTTTCTTTCTCTACGTCACATAGAAAACGAGAGTCTCGAAGGGAGTAGAGTTCGCTTGGAACTGAGATCTAGTGTCCAGGAAAATAAGGTCGCGGGATGCCGCATTGCGAACTCTAGGAAGAATGCTGTGCATTATGCCGCCCCCGCAGCTTTTTGCTCGACTTTAAAGTTACACTCATAATAGAGTCACCCTAAAAATCTGCCAGTTATGAAAAACTATGAAATCATAAGAAGTTCGCATTAGATCGCGGCATCACTGAAAATCTACTTGTTGTGATATGCATGTGAAGAACTTCTAAAAAGTCGCTTCTTCCTAATTTCCTTTCTTCCGTTACCGATCTTTGATCGTTTGATAACTTTTTCTCCTTCCAGGTTTCGCCAGAGGCTCCGTCCGACGTCCCTCTCGCCTTTGCTGCTGGTGCCTCGCCGTCGAGAACTTCGTCCACCAAGACGTACCGTGTTAGTTTCGAGGAATCTGTACGGAAAAACATGGGCGAATTTTGGGAATTTTGCCCTTCAGAGCGTCCGCGAAATGAAGAACAACGCTAATGGAGCGGCTCCCGTCGCTTTCGGACACTTTGACACCAAGTACAAATGCTGCTGCGGATCCGTCCATGTCAAGGTGGGGATCGAATTCGCGACCTCGGGATTAGAAGCGCGCGCTTTACCATTGCGCTAAGATGTCCGGAATCAAATTTGTGTATCCGCGCGCACGGATGAAAAGTGACTACCACGTCAAATCTGCGCAATTTCGTGTTGACGCCATTTTGCAGGATGATCACCAGATTAAAGTGTCCACTCGAGTGGAAAACAGGAATTAGTCAGGGAATGAAGTAGTCAGCAAGTATGTGGAAGTATCAACAATTCCTAATCAAATTGGGGGATGTGTTTCAAGGGATGGTGATGAAGAGTTGTGGAAAACTCTCAGGAATATACCAGCTGCGTTTACTCAAAGTTTATCACTCTCTGAACTTCATATATGCGGAGGTCGATACATTTGTTCGGGAATTTGAATATTTCGTCTTCATCATCCCAATAGTCAATGAATCTAAGTTGCCAAAAAAGAACACAGGAGTCAACTATTCTCTATCATACAAAAGTGTGTTTCACATGACGTAGATCAAGAGTTGTAGACAATTCGCGGGAATTATTCTTGTGCCATCAAGTCAAATAAAGAATCAGATTCTGCAATATAATGAACCCTCTGAAATTGTCAATTCCCCATCATCATCATTCATGATGACGTAGTCAAAAACGTGGTAAAACAACTAGGGTGTCTCCATGTTTAGTGAATTCCCGCGAGTTCATTGAGAGTGTCCCACGCCCCCATGTGATCGGACGCAGCGATAACCGATACTCTGTTCCACCATGTTTATCGCTGTAGGAATTACGATCTAATAAAAGGAAGAGGACATTCCTCCCCTTGAGATGAGGTTATGTAATGTGATTGAGCGAATGTGTCACCTGCAGACTGTGAGAAGTTCTTTCATCATTCCTGCAGGTGACAGGGAGAGTTGGTATTAATAGTTACAACATGGAATTAGGGGTGTGGTTTCAAGGTTATGAAACATAATGATAAAATCACGTAATTATCTTGCGAATTTACGATCAACGCGACAATAAAACGAGAAAACGAACAAGAGGAAACTTTCGGCAAATGTCCTGTTTTGCAAAGCATGCATCAAACCGAGTTCCAACGCTAAGATACGGGGCACCTTGGGAAAGAGTAACAGTACATGTTCAAGGATTTCAGGGTTCACCAGCAGGAGTAGAACTGAATACGCCTGATTTCAACCCTTTCCAGCAAGGCACGATGCTGATTGCGTGGGTGACGATCGTGCTGTGTGTCGTGCACGTCGTGACACTGCTCTTCTCACCCGCCAACACGGTTAACTTCTGGCTGTCGGTAAGTCAAGGGGTCGAATATCGCTGTAACAGTTCGAATATTTTAGAAAAAAAGTGTTTGAAACAGTGTTTGAAGGCTTTATTTTAATCGTCCCGTTAGAAATAGGGACAGAGTCCGTGTAGAGGTCGATGATGATCGGAGTTGGGGGTCTTCGTGGACCGGGCAGGGGAATTATACCAGTCAAAAAGTGTCGTATTTTCAAAGGGCCTTATTTAAGGTTGTCAATGTCACTTACAGCAAACTCAAAATGATGTTATCGACAAAAACAAATTCAAGATTCCTCTCTCAGCTTGTCTCGGTCGTGGTGCAGATCATTTGCTCCATCCTCGTCCTTTGGGGACTGCGTACTGAACGACCACAGGCTCTCATACCCAATATCATACTGCTGGTGAGTCATGTCAATCTCTTCTAAACGAACTGAAGTAAAGATGATTGCTAAAATTATGAACCTCGCATACACTCAAATATTCTCTGACTTATAGTTGTGTTTCAAAGAGCTTCCAAATCAGTAGGATTGGGTCATGATTCAATATACGTCACACGGCTCGCTTCAATAATAAATGATGACGAACATTAAAAGGAGATTAAAAGAAAAGAATACATTCATGTTTTTTTTTCAAAATTACTACTGACAAGGGTCAGACCGACAGCTAGACGTTAACCAATGGAAAATATTACGAAAATATTTCGCGTACATACAGGCTGCGACAGTAGTTGCCTGCCTGGCGGGCTTCGTTCTCTTCGCCGTCGCGGCCTTTGCTCCCTCTACCTTTGGAGGCGAGTACATCAAGCAGATCATCGAAACCGAACAGGTATCATTCGTCCCGCGTTAATTGCACATACCCAAATACGTGGCAAAAAATTAATAAGTTATTATTATATTTCAAATTTTTTAGTCTAATCTATTTGTCCTTAAAACCGGCTCAAAATGTAAGTTAGAAAGCAATGATCCAGTTTCAAAACAAGCAGTTTCTGTTGTTTTATACTATGAAACATAACAAAACGGGATGATAGATCCCTGAGCGAAATAAGACACTGGATTTGGAATCGTTATCGTATCGACGCCAGAAAAGAGATTTGACTATCGCAATACGAATGATATTCGGAGATCACTGCCTTTCGGGATCCTTGACGGAGTATTTCACTCTAAAGCCCCTTAATACAAGGGGAGCCAGGTTTCGCATTGATTTTAAAGCACCCCGAACACGAATGCGTGAGAATGCTTTTGCATGCCGAGTTGGAACGATATTAACTAATGTCTTGAAGAAAAATATGAATATTACAAATCGCGCTGAACTTCATAAATATGCGATTGAATATATTGGCTAACTGCGCAGCGTTCATTTGACTTCACTTTCCCCATTTCCGACCCTCACGACCCACGTTAACCCCAACGTGATAAATGTATGTATGTATGTATAGATAACAAAAAAAATTGTTTAAAAAAATTTGTGTAATTGTGATTCGGTGTACATTGTAATCTTCAATAGTGTTTTTTTCCAGGAGGAGGCGCATAAGGCTCACAGCGCCAAGTTTGGAAACATGCGTGAGTTTGACGTTTTTGTTCGTTGACGAAGGATATACTCATTGGAAATCCAACCAATTTCTCCATCTATTTTTTAAGACATGAAACATACTTTTAACTACATATAATAGATAGTTGCCTCCTCTTCACTTTATAACGGCGAATTCAAACTTCAGTGATGTCGGCCACTGCGAAGTCCTTCTTCGCCAGTAGTCAGTAGTCAATTTATTGAGTATCTGAGTTTTCAGTTTGTGATCAAAATAAAATCATATCTATTCCGATTATTACAGTAATGACGATGGTGTCCGTGTTCATGTGCATCATCTGCGCTCTGACGACGATCATTACTGTGTGGTGGCTGCGCGTTCACCTCTCGTGCTACACGTAAGAACTGCTGATTTTAGAGGGATTTTGGAAGACCCCAGAAATATGGAGTTAATAAGATTCAAGAAAGAAATTGGTTCGGAGCTGTGAAAATGTCTATGTTTCACGAGTTCTTCAATCGAAGTTGAATGCGTTGGAAAATTGATGATGTTTTATCCTTTGATGTATATTCTTGCAGTTATCTCAAGGATGTCCGAGCTTCGCGCCAGGCCAAATACGTCGACCATGCCAATACCATGCAGAAAGTTTGAGTTGTCCAATCAAACATTTTGTGCTTTGGTAACTCCAATATTCACCACGAACTTTAAATGATGTTTCAAACTCCCGCATCCTTTCTTGTTTTCCTATCTCTTGCCTCCCAATAATATCACAATGCCATCCTCATCA
The DNA here is from genome assembly GCA_014805385.1 of Levipalatum texanum. NCBI lineage: Eukaryota > Metazoa > Nematoda > Chromadorea > Rhabditida > Diplogasteridae > Levipalatum > Levipalatum texanum. The sequence continues at coordinate 12,357 of JACMIG010002060.1, read as the reverse complement.
ACGAGTCCGGGTTCCAGTCCGAGAAAAACTTCATTTCCTCGCTACTGTATTATCGCCGATCTCATGCTATTTTGATTGTACTGTGGAATGAAGTGATCCAAGACGAACTCGCTTTAGTCATTTGCGCAATACCATCGCAAATTTTCGATCATTTTGTTGAAGTTATGTACCAACAAGAACCGGACTGGAATTGAATTCGGTTGGAAGCAACACAATTTCAAGGCTTTCTGTAACATACTCGAGAGAAAAAAATTTAAACTGAATTCTTCACAATTCTATGAAACAGCGCAAGTAAAAATGAATTTTCTTTACAGTCCATTACAAGTAATTTCAGAAATAATACAGTGATCATTAAGTTAATCTCTTCTCCGTCGTCAAGCAGATCCTTTGCTCCACCCCCGTTCAGTTGGAAACTGCGCAGTGAGCGAGCGCAGGCGCTCTTACAGTACATTATCTTTGTCGTTCCGAAGAAGGAAGGAACAGGGTATCTGTTTCCATTTGAGGTTGCTGATGATCTGTCCAGTGAGAGTTGTTTTTCACGAAACTCTCCAAGTCATTCGGAATGGTGATCGAAGTAATACTGTTCTGGCTTCCAGAGAATGATTGATTTTAGCACTTATCCAAGTGTTTTTAGCTTCAACAATGGCATTCTGATCGACCTGTTCTCTAGCCTTATGAGACGCTGTCCTTGAAAAGAGTTTCGCAGCGCAGGTGCAAAGTCTAATAACAATCGGACACCCTTGGAGATTACATAATACGAACAGTGCGCTTTCGAGACGTCTGTTTCGTGTAAGTTTTAAATCATTTGGATTTGTGCTCACAGCAATGGTACACCGGTTGCCTCTCAATAATTTCAACTCACACAAGCCAAATTCAATCAGCGACAGTGGTTGCCTGGCGGGCATCGTTCTCTTCGCCGTCGCAGCCTTTGCTTCATCGTCATTATCGGGACCAGTACGCCATGCAGTTCATCCAGACCGGACTTTGGAGGGCATGATATTCACAATCAGTCGAGCTGCGTTGTTGTGTTTGCAATGGGGGTTGAAACTTTTAAAAATGGAAAGTTCCACCGATCGACACCACTAAAGTCCAACACGCATTCTCGATAGCGTGAAACGTACTCGACAATCGTATTGTTTTTTTATTTAAGCTAATTGTGAGCTTGAGAGAAAAACTAATCCTCTCTCGAATCTTTCACAAGTTCAATTAGCAATAAAACAGCGGAAGTTGACTTCATTTAAGAAGATCAAAATGCAAGCGCTCACACTGAACATTATTCTGTTGGTGAGAGTTGTGTTTCACGAAACACTCTAGTCATTCGGAATGGTGACTAAATGTAATAAGTAGCACCCTGTCAGCACACCTCCACGGAAAGAGTTTTGCACCCCCGGTGCAAAGTCTATCAACAATCAGAAGCCCTTGGAGATTTCATAATTCGAACAGTGCACTTTCGAGAAGTGTGTTTCATGGAAGTTATAAATCATTTGGATATGCGCTCACAACAATAATTCTGTGAATACCAAAATTTTATACAGGAGCCAAATTCAAGTATTATGTATTTAGACTGAGACACAGGTATCGCATTGAGCATGGGACCGCCCCGGTCCTTCATTCGGTGGGGCTGTGCCGTGCGGAGCTCACTTTTACACAGAATGCGTGATATTTCACATTTTTCAGTCTAATCTATTTGTCCTTAAAACCGGCTCAAAATGTAAGTTAGAAAGCAATGATCCAGTTTCAAAAACAGCAGTTTCTGTTGTTTTATACTATGAAACATAGCAAAACGGGAAGATAGATAACGAACAAATTTTTTTTAAAAATTCGTCTAATTGTCATTTGGTCACATTGCAATTTTCAACCGATTTTTTCCAGGAGGAGTCCCATAAGGCTCACAGCGCCAAGTTCGGAAACATGCGTAAGTTTGAATTTTTGATAGCTTCCGAATAATATACTCATTAGAAATCTATCTAATTTTTGCATCCATTTTCAAGACACGAAAAATATGTACTTTTAACTAAACTGTTAAACAACTCCTTCCGTCCTTCAAATTTTAACGAGGATTTTTTAAAACCTTCAGTGATGTCGGCGACAGCGAAGTCCTTCTTCGCGAGTAGTCTTCACCTAACCTATAATTCTTCTCTGTATAATAAGTATCCATCCTAATTTCCTTTTCTTATCTTTATGTATTCCTCATCCGTATAATATCATTTTTACTTCTATTACGCCAGCTCTTGCCACTAACCTTGCCTTTCCCACTCTTTCTTCACCCATGTACCATATATAAGTGATGCGCAGATAAATATCTAATCTATCTAGTCAGTAGTCAATTTATTGAGTATCTAAGTTTTCAGTTTGCGATCAAAATAAAATCAAATATTTGCAGTAATGACGATGGTGTCCGTGTTCATGTGCATCATCTGCGCACTGACCACGATCATCACTGTGTGGTGGCTGCGCGTTCACCTCTCATGCTACACGTAAGAACTGCTGATTTTAGAGGGATTTTGGAAGACCCAGAAATATGGAATTAATAAGATTCAAGAAAACAATTTTGAAATGTGTATGTTTCATGAGCTCTTCAAATGATCTTGTATGCGTTGAAAAACTGATGATCGGTAGGTCCATTCAACAAAATATATTCTTGCAGTTATCTCAAGGATGTCCGAGCTTCGCGCCAGGCCAAATACGTCGACCACGCCAATAACATGCAGAAAGTTTGAGTAGCCACACCAAACACGGTCCTTTTTTAAGCGAACAAACCCCAAGAACTAATTAGCAGTGTCCTTGTTAGCCTTTTCAGCATTATCTGCTTGCTTTCTTTATCGTGTTCTCTTGCCTCCCAATATAATCACAATGCCATCCAAATCAACCAGTCCGGGTTCCAGTCCGAGAGAAACATCATTTCCTCTCGCCGTTGTATTGTCGCCGATCTCATGCTATTTTGAGTGTACTGTGGAATGAAGTGATCCAAGTCGAACTCTCGTTAGTCATTTGCGCAATACCTTCATGATTCTCAGTTTCATCACAAGAGAAACGTTCTCTGCTGGTGAGAGTTGTGTTTCACGAAACTATCCAAGCCATTCGGTTTGGTGAGTGAAGTAATAAAAGGAAGGCTCAGCTCCCAATGAATGATTGATGTGAGCACTGCACGAAATGATTTTAGGTTCAAAAATAGCATTTCAACAATCAGACGTCCTTGGCTATTCCGTATTTCGAACAGTGCACTTCCGAGACGTATGAAGTGACGAAGTTGCTGTAGTCAGTACCATCATGGTTGTCAGTTTCGATCACAAGAGATTCTATGAACAGGCGTTACTAATTCGCGATCAATTTGTTGAGTTATGTACGAACAAGAACCGGACTGGAATTGAATTCGGTTGAATGCAACACAATTTCAAGGCTTTCTGAAACATACTCAAGAGAAAAAATTTTGAACAGAATTCTTCACAATTCTATGAAACAGCGCAGGAAAAAAACGGTTTTTCGTCTCGTCTTGCTCCTGTGGAGACTGTGCAGAAGAAAACGCAAGCGCTCACACCGAATATTATTCTTTATCTTTATCGTTCCGATGAAGGAAGGAACAGGGTATGAGCTTCCATGTGATGTTACTGATGATCTTTCTGGTGAGCGTTGTGTTTCACAAACTCTCAAGTCATTCGACATGGTGATTAAAGTAATATTATACTGGCTGTCAAGTCATCCAATAAATGATTGATGTGAAAACTAATCCAAACGATTTTCGCTTCGCAAAAATAGCATTCGGTGCGATCTGGTCGCTAGCCTGTCAGCGCACGTCCATGGAAACAGTTTTGTATGACTAACAACAATCAGACGCCTGCGCACATTCCGTATTTCGAACAGTGCACTTTCGAGACGTGTGTTTCGTGGAAGTTATTAATCGTTTGGATATGCGCTCACAACAATAATTCTGTGAATACCAAAATTTTACTCACTTGCACTTTCGCCTGTGTCTGCATTTTAGAATATTTTGTCCACAATTTCCACAACTATTTTACAGACCGGAATCTTGCTCCTACTCCTTCTTTAAGGATGACTACCGGCTTTGTAACACGAACCGCCAGCGTGGGAAAGACGTCGGGAATTAGATCACATATGTTTCATCACAGTTAGTGAAACGCACGTACAAATAATTTGCTAATGCTTGGTTGCAAAAGACTACAAAGACCACGAACGCTTTGGGAGCTGCAGCCAAAAGGAGAAAACTTCGAGGAAAGAAGAGAGCAGTGCGCAATGCTAAATAATGATCACGTCATTCCTATTTCTCTCGTCTTGCTGTATCTTTTTTTTCAGTGCGAACGTTTCAAGGGCTTTGGAGACATTCTTCACACTTTTCTTCCTCTAACACGCACAGGCACAACAGAAAAGCTGTCACATGTGAATAGTGTTCTGCCTCTTCCCTTTCCATCGCACATCGTTACATGAGTCAAGGGGGCAAGACACAATTCGAGACGCCGAGAATAAGAGAAACGGCAAGAGATTATGTGAATGTATTTTAAGTGAAGAAAAAGCCGAGAGGACGGCAGTTGTATGGGGCACCTCGTGAGGTTGAGCTGTACGACGGTTTTTGGAAATGTAGAAAACTTGAGGGATATTTTTCTGCAGTGAAAGAACGAACCATCAATTTCCTGCTGTTTATTCGCAAACAGGACAGCCTCGAAACTCATTTTTATCCGACGACTCGTATGTATCATGCTGAATGCGGAGACGGTGCGAATACGAGAATGTCAGGGATTAGAGAAGAATGAATGAGTGAAATGGCGGCAGTTGTAAGGGCACCTCATGAGGTGGAGGCGCGGTCCAAAACACATGTGGTCAGTGCATGGACCGCAATCAATTGTGGGTTGTACGAAATCCAGGGATATGCAGGACCGCTTGGAGCTCGAAATTGAATTGTATTTAGCTTGCACGGGGACAATGTGATTATTGAACACAACGCAACCCTTCTGGAATTGGAACGACTGTGCAACGTAAGTTTTCGAGAACGTCGTGAAATAAACATAATTTCTCGAAACTCATCATTCGGTGATTGAAATAATAGTGTGCTGTTTTATCATCCAATGAATGATTGATGCGAGCACCAATCCAAATAATTATAGCTTCAAAATAGCATTTCGATCGACCTGTTCGATAGCCGTATGAGACGCTGTCCATGGAAAGAGTTTCGCAGCACCGGTGCAAAGTCTATCAACAATCAGACGCCCGTGGATATTCCATAATTCGGACGGTGCACTTTCGTGACTTTTGTTTCGTGAAAGTTTTAATTAAATCATTTGGATTTGTGCTCACAGCAATTACTCGTTCGTATCTGTTAAAAATTCAACACACGCAAGCCAAATTCAAACAGCGACAGTGGTTGCCTGCTTGGCGGAAAACGGATTGTACCATGTTGTGCAGCGTGAAAAACTGCACAAAATGTATATGGCGCTTTTTTCATTTTGGACTCAGATCTCTCCCAGTAGCGCCGAAAAGGAGCGCATAGACGCAACTTCGATCCAGAATCTTCTGCGCGAAACACTACTCGTCTCGGGATTTTGACTTTAGAAAAAAACCCTTGGGAAAATATAGTAGTGTTCACGTTAAGCGCTGCTGCGCAACCATAACATGTCGGATTTGAATAAGATGTACACATCTTGTGCAGCTTGAAATTTGCTAACTCCATCATTCTTTTTATTTTCGATTAGCAGCAATATTTAGGCTATTATGCTGCAAAAATGCATTCCGATTGCGGCTTCAGACAAAATCGATATTCGATCAATCGAGCCATAGTCGCGGAGCATCCGCCCGCCTTGGTGAACCCCCGTGTACAAGGGAACGGTAAATTTGTGTCCTATTTAACCCTCACAAGTTGCTGGAGTTCATCTCCGTATGTATTCTAGCAATATCTTTTAAAAATAAGTTGCCTTCACAAAACACAAACTATCGACCTGGGCTCATTGTATTAGATAATTTTGAACACGTGAAACACAACCAAAAATTAGTTGAGGATCTTCAAATTGCATATTGGAAACTCCTGAGTCCGCTCATGAGCGATATAATATCGGAATGTCCTTGAACACAACTGACAACGCGAAAGGATTGCAACATCCCCACCTCACGGTGCAGAGCGTGAATCCGAACAAAGTTTACAGAATAAAAAGAAAGTAGTAACTAACAGTTTCGGTCATGACGCCGCGCTTCTTTTGCGAAGAAGCATACGGCGGGAAGACCCCCCCCCCCCCCCCCCCCCAACGCTGCAAGGGCAATGATCTTCTTTCATAGTCTTTATGCTCGAGATAAAGACCACGAAGAGAACAGAGGAAGCAGAGGAATCATGAGGTGCCCATAATCTTACTGCTATGAATGGGATGGGGAAGCGCAGTGAGAGAAGAGAATTGACCCAGGAGAAGCACCCCACTCTCGAGGACAATAACAAAGGAATAACCAGAGAGTTAATAATTTGGGAATTCGATTTCATCACGATTACGAAGACGGACATAACAATATTTCATCGATAGTTGATGGAATTAGCGTTCAAAGTCAACGTACAGGCCCGGCGTATCAGTGAACTTGCGATGCCGATGGGCTCAATATTATGATTTTTATCGTCATTTCGAGCTGGAGTGATGTCGTTGTGAAATTATTTTGTTTTGAACCGCTAAAGGACAGACTATCGAATTTGATACAATTCAGCGCTATTTGGAGAAACCGTGTAACCTATTCGACATTTCGATCAAAATTCATAGTAAGTAGTTTATGAAACAGCGCATGAGAGGAACTGATACTCTTCATTTACAATACAGTCCAGTTTCGAAAAACATGAGAAGAATTCCTTGTTCATTCGTCCTCTTCCTTATCTTCCGCCAGGTTGTCTTTGCTCTTGGTTTTCTGCAAAATGCTTTCAATCTCTAACACTTTGATAGTGGAAAATTGTAACTATGTGAAAAATCGTTCCGGATGATGCGCTGATTTTCGCGTCGAAACAAAATTATCTCAAATATTGATCCATCATTTCCTCCGCATCGTTTCCCACCCTCAACAATTCTCTCCTCACCTCTCTCTCCCTCGCCTCTCGAATCGTCCTCGCGTCCCTCTCCCTTTCCCCCATCATCTTATCGTAATACGACGTGGAAACGACGTCGCGCGGCTTCTGGAATCCGCCAGTCCGCGATTGCGATTGCAGAGTCAGCTGGAATATTCATTTTAATCATTATTATTTCTCGAGAAGCTAATTGTGCATGTTTCAGAGTCTTCATATTATCGTAATTTCTTTTTAGGCCGAACATTACGATTTCTGATCTCAAGTATCGAACTGTTTTCAAAATGTATGTAGATAGAGCTAATAACTTTAACGCTGTTATAATACTGAAAAACTAAGATATAACTTCGTGCCTTCGGAGAAAGATATGATCAAACTGACCTGTCCACCGAGCCACCCCATGTATCGATTGGTATCGAGTTGGTCTTGTTCCGTCCTATCCAGTCCTTCGATTTCCGTCGTTGCCTGGCGATGGCGAGTCAGGCCAGAGACGACAGACTGCAAGGAAATCTGTTCTCTGATCTTCGATCCTTGATATCTGAACTTGAAAATATTTTCGATAGTGTCTTCTTGTGAAGGCAATGAGCCCCAAAAACCATCTAAAGATTCTATCCAATTGGGGTATGGCATTGCCTAGCGAAATATGGATGCTATTTTCCGAAGGCTACGGCCTGGTTCACACATGTTTCGCCTGAATTCAATATAAGAAAAAGATGTGGTGTTATAATTTCCGAGTGAAATAGAGAGCGGATTATAAAGATAGAAGAAATAGAAAATACAATCCAACCTCTCCCGGCTTCGCTGCCAGCGCTGCAATCGTATTGCGCGGATCCTGGAAGCGAGGGATGGCGGCCCTGCAATGAGAAGATTGTAATGAATACTATTCCTGGGTCAAGGATACTTTTTGACTACCATCCACTAATCACAAAACACAAAACAACAATGCATAAGCACGCGAAATTGACGGGTCTCCGCTGAAATACACGAATCCTAGATCCTTGACAATAATATCCACTCTCCCCACCTGCTCTTGACTTGTTCCTCGTGCGTGAATCTCCGTCCTCCCGTAGGAGTCGTTATGACGTCACGCTTCATTCCTTGAAGAGGTTATAAGTAATATGTTTTGTTGAGAGGATAGCATGAGAAGATCACTTCTCGTATGACTACAACTGATTTGTTCATCACATGAAACTTATCGACTGTTGATTTATTTAATAGTCGTACTACTCCTAACCTTGGTTAAAACCTGAAATAAACCGAAATCTCCGCTCACCGAAAACGTCCGTGTTCTTGGCATCGCGATTAGGCTGATCCCACTTGCGTAGGAGGCGCTCGGATTTTTTGTTCTTGTCCGGAAGTAACTTTCCGATTTCGACAAGCTCGTCCTTCTACAATATTATCGATTGCATGAGTAGAAAAAACCAATTTAGCGACCAAAAAATTTTGTTTATTTGGAGAGCTCGAGCATGTGGCGAATGTTTTGCAGAACCGACTTTCGGCCAGATTGTTCGGGTTACGCTCTCAGTTTCAGATGTGCACAATATAGGTGAGCTATAAATGCATAGCCGATGGGACAGCCCATTTCTTGTACAGTAATTCAATATTTAGATGGCATTGTCACACAACGACGTTTACCACAACACATTACAGTATCCCCATACGTGCTGATCCTTGACGTGGATGACGTGGTCGCGGAATTTTCCCATCGGAGCCCCGCCCGCCTGACTCGCGAGATCGCCTGAGGAAGCGGCGAATCTGTAGATATTCATAATTTATCGGTCCGCGATTGTACACGTTTCGAACTTGTAACTTTCGAAGTTTAATAAGAGATCGGGGACGATTTTGAATAGGGAATGAACAGTGAAGGCCAGAAAAAAATTGTTTTTGTAAAACCATCAAATTGAATATAAAATAAAAAAGGACTATTTCCTTTTACAATGAAACTCACTTGGGCAGCACGGATTCGTCTGGCTTTGCGAGCGGAGTTGTGGAGAAGATTTTGAGCGCTGCAAAGGATGCAGATCTATTTTGGGGAGTTTATACGATTTCCTATCTGAATTATTTTGAAATGATGAAAGAAAATAATTTGAATAACGCTGCTACATCTGAATCAATGAGAAGCTAGTATTGCGAATGGTTACTAAATTCGCAAAGAAAAATATAAAATTCGAGCTAAAGATAAGATATTTCAGTGTCCTTCACATTTGACGATCCGACTTACTCGCATTTCGATTGGTTCCAAATCCAGCCGATCCCTTCTGCGATGCATACTTGTTGCTGCCGTATTCCCATGGAATGACAACGGGCAGAATGATTTTCCGCCGATGCCGCACCTCCTCGCGACGAGCGTAGTCCTGCAATGGAAGAATAATTTAAAGAAGGGGTAGGAGGAACTTTTCTGATTACGGTCATTATGGAAATCCAGACCAGACTCAGGCCAAAGTGCAACCAGACTCAGGCCAAAAGTGCATTGGCCACAATGGCCACAATGCAAATCGGTTTCCTCCTACTCCTTCTTTAACCCCCTCTTTATTCCTGGAAGCGCAAATTACACGCATTTGAAACTACCTTGATACCTCAGCGAGCAGCCGAACCCATAACGGGATATTTTCCTGTGTTTTCTTTCCAGATGTTATTTTTAGTGGAATTGAGGTCGGCTCAATGTGGTCTATATTTCGGCACATGTGAAGCACAATCAAACCAAATTGAGGTTGTTCAAGAGACATTTTGGGAACCTGAGAAGGTTCAGACATAACTCAACAGTAACTCTCTGGAAGATAGAAAAACGAAATTTAGCGAATGAAAAGAAGAACAACTCACAGTGTCTGTCATGATGTCGTTCTTCTTCTTATTCACTGAAGAAGCTTACGGCGTGAAGGAAGAGGAAGCTGTAAGGGCAATAATCTTTCATTGTCTTTATGCGAGAGATAAAGACCACGAAGAGAACAGAGACAAGTAGAGCAAAAATGAAGAGGAAACTGAGGACGCAGCGAAATTATGAGGTGCCCATAATCTTACTGCGCTAACGATGAATGTGATGGGAGGGAGGCGCACGGGGGAGAAGAGAATTGGCCAAGGAGAAGCAGCCAATCTCGAGGACAACAACAAAGGAATAACTCGCCACAGACAAGAGTTCGATCATAAAATAAAAGGGGTAATGCTGAATAATGACAATAGCGCGTTTGCTGCATTCTTTTGTCCTCTCAAAGGCTTTACAATTTGAAATATTCCTCATGCTTTTCTTCCTCTACACATACGGGCACAACACTAAAGCTGTCACTTGTGAATAATTCTCTCTCTCTCTTCCCTTTCCATTTCATGATCGCACAAAGGGTTCATGAGTCAAGCGACGAGAGACAATTCCATTTACAGAGACGCTGAGAAAAAAGAGAAATGGCTAGAGCATCAGGGGAGGAGACCAAGAGAAGAACGCATGAGCCGAAAGGAAGGAAGTTGTAAGGGGCCTTTCATGAGGGGAAGAGTCGTGCAAAACACATGTGGTCACTGCTTGAGATTGGACCGCAATCATAAGAGCGTTGTACGAAATCTTTAGATTCATAGGACCGCTGGGTTCTCCAAATGGAATTGTCAAAAGCGAATCTTGACATCATTGTACATAACATAACCGTCTTTGAATTAAGAGGCAGTCTCATCCGAGCTCGAGGACAGCAGTGAATGCGCCTGCCCCAGCCCCCCAGGTTGATCCAGGGGACTTGCCGCTATAACCAGTTACAGTACCCAGTGACCTAAGGTATATGGTATGTAGTCTGGGTTGAGTACTGTAATGGGCGGGAAATGGCAGCCGTTCAAAAATCGAAAAACGTGATTTTTCGAATAATCATAACTTTTGATAGGGTCATCCTTGGACCCCGGGATAAATTTTTTTCAGCTTTTGGGGCGCCTGAGCCTCGGATGAGACTGCCTCTTAAAACTACTGTGAAACGGATCATTCTGGATGAGAGCTTCGTGCATTTCTTCTACAATCAAATCCTGCAATTGCTTAATTTCAGTGAATCCTTTGATCCTTTGCAATGTGACTATATTTTACGAAAAAAAGTTCAATCAGCCGAAAGGCCAATCGAGAGAACAATGTATCGGTTCGTTTATTCGGGAATCGAGAGAAAGCCCCCATATTGATCGTCCGGAAAGTTCGAGTTGATGGAACAAAAACAAACGGGAAGACAAATAGAGAAAAGAGAGGTGTCGAGAAGGAGATAAGCTAAGGATTGCAACCGACTTTGTAACGCGAACCTCAAGCATAGTGAAGAATTTGGCAATTCGATCGAATATGTTTCATCACCGTTAGGAAAACGGACATGCCAATGTTTCCACGGTAGTTTATGGAAGTAGCGGTAAAAGGCAACGAACAGGCTCGGCGTATCTGTGAAAAGGAGAAAAAAGGGAAATAACAATCGAACTCCTCTCAGTGCTGAATAATGGAAATAGCGCGCTTTGTTGCATACCTTTTCTTCTCTCGTCTCTTTCACTACCACGCTATTATCGGCGATCCAAAAGCGTCTAATATTCCGTTCCGTACTCGACTGTTCTCTCTCCATGGAAAACGAGGTTTCTTTAACCGTCTGGCCAGTTAGAACCGATGGAGAGGGTTTCGCGCCTAGGTGCGAATTCGCATGCGAAATTTAGAAGAGCACCTCGCAAATGCTGTTCCATCTGAATAATCTTCTCCCTCTTCCCTTGCCTTTCATGAGCGCACAATTGTTCATTAGTCACAATTCTATTTAGACAAAAAAAGAAATGGATCGAGCTTCAGGGGAAAGTAGACCAAGAGAAGATGGAATAATCCGAAAAGATGGCTGTCCAAATGGCACCTCCTGAGGGGAACAGAAGCCAAGAGAAGAATGAAAGATCCGAAAGGACGGCATTTGTAATCGGCACCTCATGAGGTTGAGCGGGAGAGTGGTGCAAAACACATGTGGTCACAGCTTGAGACTGGACCGCAATTGTACGAAATCTTTGGACGACCTTCCACGCCAGAATTGAATTGAGCGCAACCTTCTTGTAATTGGAACGAGGGTGAAACTTACCAGTCTCGAAAATCGTGATCGACGAAGAACAAAATGTCCATGCCACCCTGATCAACGAAAGGATTGGTGTATTCGGTAAACCAAAAAATCGCAGTTAATTAATTTTTCGAGATCGCTCCTCAAATAGAGAGGCCACGAAACACATCGATAAAATGCATATTCTGGAAATAATTAGATTTTTTTTACAAAGGGACTTGAGGGACAGGGGGATAGATCCCCCTGGCTCACAGTCAGGTTCCGGCTACCTGGGATAGGGGGGGGGGGGGGGGGGGGTTT
>JACMIG010002059.1:0-16730 GCA_014805385.1 Levipalatum texanum | reverse complement strand
CGCCCCCCCCCCCCCCCCGCCCTCCCCCCCGGCCCCCCCGCGGCCGCGGGGCCAGCCCCATCTGTTTGATCCCTCGTATGGCCCATGGGTGACCTGTACAGATGGCATCGCCCTTCCCTCATTATAGATCCTTCCCTTTCCTTCCATTCCGAGAGTGCGGAGAGACGGAGAATCGAGTACACTGAGTGATGGCCCTCCCTTACTTCGAGGAACTCTCAAGAGAGTTCTTCCCTCCCGAGTCAGTTGAGTAATGATTAGCAGAGTTCCCAAGCGACAACATCCCACCATGGACAAATAACATTGTTTACCGATAATTCGACTATGCTGGAGATGAAAATAGCTCAAAGTGAAGGGAAAGAAAATTACTTGTGCTAAAAATTTTCTGACGTTTAGCTGGGATGTTCAATCTCTTTTAAAGGGACACAACAGGATCATGGAAGACTGGCATCGCATGCATTAAGGGATGAAGGTATGAATACCACATCACGATTGCACAAGGACCATGGCTACAGGTGGTCAATATGACAGAAGTCAATATGACAGCAATGAAATCATAAGTTAAGGAATCTGTACATTTTGAAATAAATAAATATGTTAATCTTCTGAACGTATTATGAAATCTACGCCAGTAAGTATGCTTCTATCCTGGTATGCGGGAGGGTCCCCCGGAGAAAAGGAATAGATTATGGAGACTCGAAGATCTTCTCGAGATGGGAAATGATTGACAGGAGAGATAGGGAAGAAGGACAGTCGATATGTGATAGAGAGAAGGAGAAATGTCCTAGATGGGGCTCTATTCCAGGGACCATTTGGGAGAAAGAGATGACGATGTTTAATTGTTGTGTTTAGTCAGCTCGAACAACTTCACCTTGGAGTCGTACCAGATCGGAGGATCGACATTTCTGAAAGCAACAGCATCAGGGAAGACAAAGATTATTGCACATCAACCAGGGCAAATATTGCAGGTATAAAAAGGCTCACCGAAGGTAGATAATCCCCCACATGTAGGTGCGGAACCAGTGGTTGGTACCCGCGTTCGTCTGGTATTTCCTGATCAAGATAGGGTGGGGAACGGGAAGAAGGCCGACGAGAGTTCCGTGTTGAAGGAACTTGAGAATCTCGCTCTCGTCTGTCAGGCCCCTGTAGCAGGTGGCATTGTTTAGTGCGATGAATATCCAATGGAACACCGGGAAATGCCCAATAGAGAATCTACTTACTTATCAATACAGATCTTCTCGACCTGGGGCACGAGGACCTGAAGGAGTCTCATGATTGTCTGCAGAGGCAGCTTCGTCTTCCACGCCTCCGCCCACTCAGAAGTCGCCACCCAGTCGTCACTGACCGCCGTCACGCTCCCAGTGTCAGTCGGAGGCTAAAAACAACGGCTCTGAGGGCACGGATACCCTGGAATACTTTGTCAGTCATCAATGAAATCTGCGGAGTAGCCGCTAGTCCAGCTGTCTGCGTAGGAGCGGGAGGTGCTAAATCGACCCATCACTTAAAATTGTTCGGACGAGTGTACCTTCGAGTGACGCTCCAGGTGCGAGAGGAGTGACAGGTGTGGGAGACGTGGGAGACTTGAGCTGGTCAATGATCTCCGTTCTTCCTCCCCTTCCCTTTCTTCCGGAGAGGGACTTGGAAATGGACGTGGCGTCCGTTGTCATGTTCGACAGTTGGTAGAAGACCTGTCGCTTGCGGATGATCGTGTACACGAGGTTGGAATTTCCTGAAAAGGGATGAATAAGCGGGAAATTAAATGCCTCGCGTGGCAACTTCAATTGCCACCCAAGTTTACATTACTCACCATCGAACTGGTATTGAATAATGTTGTTGAAGATCTCCAGCAGAAGGAAGACAAGATGGTGGTTGGTGGGGGAAGAGAAGAGGAACCAGGGAGTAGAGAAGGCCTCCACGAGATGTACGAGCTTGTTGGCGGCCGTCATTGAGAGTGTCTTCAGGTAAGGAGAAACTGAATCAAAAGATGAATTCGGAGCACAAACGTCGAGCGCGCACCGTTGACAATAATTGTAATGAGACAGTCGAAGAGACTTTGGACGCGGTGGTTGCCCGTAGTGATTAGTTTATGGAAGACCTGAATTGCTTGTTGTGGAAAACCATGAACGTAAACTGACAATGATTAGGAGATCAGCGTGAGTTCCATTGGCCATGGCAGGAATGTCGATCGGGGCCTTGCCCAGATATGGCTTATTCAGTCTGACTCCGAAGTTACGTTCCCCACTCAGGAGAAGGGTGATGAAGATACATGTGTGGATGAGGCCGATGCGAGCTGTGATCAATGAGCTTGGAATTATGACGCGACTCACATTGATCATTCCTCGCGTCGCAAATGTGATAGAGAATGGGGACGAGAATCTCGAGAACGTCGCCAGTCTTCAGGACGTGGAGAAGGAACTTCTGGTTGTACTCGCAGCACTTCCACAGCAGAATTAGCAGCTCTTGATGGAAGGCAACCTGTGAATATTATTCTGCATAAAATAATTCAGTTTTATGCGAACCTTCTTCTGTGAATTCGGCATCCATCCGGATTGGAGAGGATTTTGCAGTAGTCGAGTGATTCCTTTGAGTATAAAATCAAAGTCTTCATCGCGATGAATTCGGGAAAGGAAGTGGATAAAGTAGTTATCAGCGTAACCACTCTGCAACAATCCGTTAGCTGTGAGTAAGTCAATTTCTTCGCACCTCGTCGCCCTTGGGTGCACTGTCCCTGTCGAGGCAGGAAATGAGAAGCTGCAGAGAAGCCTCCACGAGAGGCTCACGACAGTCGCTGAACAGCAAGTAGTTGTAGGGGAGTCCCATTCCAACTAAAATGATATGGTTATTATCCTTTTCGTTGCAAAGCCACCTGGATCGTAGGCGCACACAACGTTGATGAGGGAAGTAAAGAGGGGAAGAACGTGCTTGTTTCCTGCTGCCGAGAAATGCATCGTCCACCGGAGACGCTTCTCATCTGAATAACATTCCATAATACCTTCCATTTTCTCAGAGACGTACCAGTGGGAGACATGTAGATAACTTCCGAGCCGCATGTAAGGAGTAGCTTGAGAATCTCCGTGCGGTTGAGGTCCATCTAAAATATTCATTTATGTCGACGGAACAAGTATAGAAAAGAACATAAATGGAAAAAAACTGATTCGGAAAACAATTGAATTGTATTGACCTGTGCAGTGGAAGGAGGCCTTGTTGCACAACCAACTCCCGTCTCCCATATGTATTCACAACTGTCGATCGATGCCAAGTCTTCCACCTTGGTCTGCAAGAAAAATAACAATCGGAAAATCCAGCGTAAGACCGACGCAGAAACTGTTATTTTAAATAATACTCACAGCCTGTGCGTCGACTTGGCCGACTGTGAAGCCGGGGCAGAAGAGGAGATCAGAGAGGACTCCGAGAAGCATGGAAGCTAGTGGGATCTGGGTCTCGCTGTCGGGGATCGTAGACCAGAAATATCCCCTCCACTCCTCCTCTTCGAACATGTACGGAAGGATTCGAGTGAGAAGGCGAACGCAATTGATGACCTTAAAAATCAACGAAATATTTCATGAATTTTGCAATTATTTCATTTCAAAAGTCTTTAGCGAGCCTGCGTACCTTTTCCTGGTTGAATCCATTTGGGTTGTCGCGGGCGTCGCGGACCTTCTCGATGGCCTTGTAGCAGAGAGTCGCGAGATTATTCGGGTTCTCATCCCGTAGTTGTCGAATCTCGGCCGTCGGTACTAACATGAAGATGTCCGAAGACTTATGCAAGTTCTCGATTGACCTGAAATTACGACACTCTATGTGAATAAATAAAAACATTCATATAATTTATTTGTATCTGGGCTGTACAATTACATTCTATAACAGTTAGCACTCTTAACGGATTCTAACCATAATTGTTCCCAGAAAGTGTCGTCGCCGGGCTTGGATGGCTTGGAAGTGAGATCGATGACTGCCTGCCGGAAGTTAGTCTTGCTCCCAGTCTGGCCCATCCCTAGAAAACTATTCCTCTTCTTCTTGTCCTGAAACACGACATTTCAAAGACAGAAAACATTTAACACGCGAAACACACAGGAAACATTCGAACTATGGACCGAACTGCAATTTCTCGTTCCGCGAGTGGCGGCTAATAGGACGACACTACACACTAAACAGCGTAGTAGAGGGCACGGATGGAATAGCCACGCACCATTGAGGTCTCCCCCTTCCGGGACTATGACGCGATGTAATAGCCCTGGGCTTTCAAGGAACGGAGAGAGACGTGTTCACTTTGCAAGAATGGTTCCAATTCGAGATAGAAATCGCGAAGAATAGAAACATGGAATGAAATCGAAAGTGAGTCCAATGCAGTTTTTCACACGCCAATCGAGCGGAAGACAATGGTTATTCAGAATTCATGAGAGCACAATCCGAGAAATCGCACATATCCATACTCTTTCCAATTTGTGTCAATATATTTATTATCCCGCAACTTTCAATAAATTTCCTGAATTGCACTGGCGAAGGAAGCACGAATTGGAAATAGGACTCGAGGTCTAGGCAAGTTATTAGGGGGGGGGGGGGCAAGACTCTTTGTACACGTGGGCTAAGGGAGAAGGAGGAAGGCTTGTTCGGGACTGAGACCTCGTCACTGCACGAAGGAATCCCGAGGAGGGGGAAGGGCCGAGACATCTGCAAATATTCCCCCTGGCCATAGGCATTTAGATGGGAGGGGGCGCCAAATGAGAGGCAGCTGGGACGGGGTCAGGCCCATGGGAGGGCCTCATCTCTTACCGGGTCTGTAATAGCGCTCATTGTATGGCCATCCATTGCGGATGTGTCTCATGATGATGTTCTGGGCCATGATCTTCTTATCGGGTGTGGCGTGAATGATGAGAGGCCCTGAACCCGTCTCCGTCTTGGCTGCCCGAGCACGGGGACGAGCGAACTGAGGCTCCGAGATCTCGTTGGCGTCCGCCTCAACGAGAACTTCTGTCTTGGTTCTCAGGTCGTTCTCACCTGTGGCTTCTCCCTGTTCTTGAAGAGCGTTTCTCCACTCTCGAAGCTCGCTTCCTTGTTCTTCTCCTCTTCGGGAGCTGCAGCCTTCTCCTCTTCAACGGAGGCAGCGGACTCGGACGCATTCTCATCGACTTCAGTGGAGGAGGAAGTCGTTGTTGTCTTCTTATGCTTTCGTCTCCTCATCTTCTTCGTAGTTGCCTTGAATTTCAGAGTGCGAATGACGCGATAGAAATTAAACATCACAAAGTTTAATGAAAAGTACATGAGTGGTTGTCGTGGTTGTCGTGGTTGTGGTAGTGGTGGTGACTGGTGACTCGTTCCCATCCTCATCCACGTAGTAGTACTCGTACTCCGCCTGTCACCCAATCTATCCCTTCCCCTCCTGCTCTTCTCCTTACTGGACTGGCAGTGGTCTCCGGCGACTCCGTGGTAGTAGTCGTCGTCGTCTTGCGAACCTTCTTTATCCTCTTCTTTGTCGTCATCTCTCCATCATTGATCTTCTGCACCGAATTCAGGAACCGCTGGCGTTTATCAACCTTGAATTCCATTCTCAAATTGACTAGACCCATCGCTACCTTGCTGTTCTCCTTGTTGCCCTTCTTTTCCCGGGAAGCTTCGATCTGCTTCCTAACACTCTTGTTGATGACAGGAGCCGCGGTGTCGTGGTCGATCATGGCCTTGACGTCCTTGGCCGCCGTCTGCTGGCAGCAGATGGCCCTCTTCGTCGTCCCGAAGCAGATGTGATTTACCTGTTACAGACACCCCCATGTTTACCCTGTTGAGTGTAAGAGATCGAAAGTGCTCTTTTCTAGGAACCAGTCTCTCTTAGGCAGGGATCTTTCGGGAGGAGAGGGAAGCGCCCTCCTGGCGGGGGAGTACATCCAGGAGAGGGAAGGGGGGAGATCACTCCCGGCCATTGGCCCCCGCAGAGACCAATGCAAATCCGGACGAAAGGGAACTCGATAAGGGAAGGATTGAGAGTGAGTGGAAGGAGCGCCACGGGCGGATATGAGAGGAAAGGGAGAGAAGTACTGACGGCGGGACAGGGGGAGGTGGCAGAGCAGAAGATGGAGCCGCCTTCTGAGGAGACTACGGCGATCGACTTCGCCGGGCACGAGATCCTTAAAACATCCTCGATTATTATGGAACCACGACTCAAAAGGCTGCGAAGGTATGAAACCGACTTCTCAACGTCTTCATTCTCCCCATCATCGACGAGGAGAGTCTTGGGAGTGGTGGTGGAGGGACGGGCGAGGAACTTTTCGCAGCAGACATGCTCACGGCCGCGCCCAGTGTGGAGGCAGATTTGGCCACCCTTTAAATTGTGTACTTTTTGAATTGAAACAGTGGTGCCATAGTCTTTGCCAAGTAATATGGAGAAGAAACTCACAGCAGGACAGGCCAACCTTCCGGGGATACAGCGGACGGCTTGATTGCGGTCATCGATGACTGTCAGGAGACCATTGGGACAGACCTGAGAACCTCATGGAATACTCATAGGCTCTTTCCTACCGGCTGGGCGTCGGCAGGGGGCTCGTTGGTGGGGCAGCACATGTAGTTGAGGCCGGAGAAGTAGCAGGTGTGCACGGAGCCGCAGACGGAGTGTTGGGTGGCACCTAAGATTATCGCTAGACTGATGGAACAATTCCAAATGATTGAGTAACATTAAGGGGACTGATCCGTCGGTGAGGTCAGGTGGATAGGAGACGAACCTGGCAAACACTGCAGCGGCCTTCCCTGCATATCTAATTTCGGTATCTCTCCATTGGGGCACTGGGGGGATTCGGTGTCGGTGGTGCCTGGAAAGGCTGGAAGGGGAAGGCATGGCAGAGGAGAAAGGGTCTCGTACCCCTCGTCTGTTTGATGGCAGCAGCGACGGGGAGGAGGAGGGCGATGAGGGCGAGGGGCTGCATGGCTCGCCACCCGCAATGGCGATCGAGATCCCAATTGAGGTCGCCCCGATCCTCCCCTCTCCTCCTCCGCCTCCCTCCTCGCACTCCCGTAAACAGTTCTCATGGTTCCCTCCATCCGAGAACAAATGACTCGCTCCCTTATCTCGTCTAGAATCCGATCTGATCATTTCACCTCTGATAAAGGGACTGCCAACAACGGAAGTGGCAGGGACGGGGACTCTGACGATGGGAGGAAACACGATGCTTACTCACCTTGGGGGCTGGCTATCGGGCAAGAGGGCCATCGATTGTTTGTTCTCCTTCGTACAGTCAGAAGGGGACAGCTGACCCATGCTCCCCCTTCGCGTCGTCTTCATCTTTCTCCTTCTATGGGTGGGCCACGAAGTTGTTGCCAAGAGTCGCAGGTACCGACCACTTATCCTTTGTTTCTCATTGAGGTTTTAAGGCAAATCGTTCGCTACCCGGGGCCGTCACCTGCCCTGCAGACAAAGTAGGAATGCTTCAATAGCTAAAATAGATCCCGTCCAGGAGCCTCTCCGGCACTTATGCCACCGACGGGAACAACAAGACAACGGCTGAAGTCTACGGACTGATCACTTTGTTGCTGTTGAAGGGATTCGCCGTCTTCCGAGTCAAAGCGTACAATGATCGAGTGTGGCTTGATCGATATCGAAGAAGCTACTGGTTCGGAGACCGGTATTATTTCATGGTAATTCTTTTCATGTATGTCAGGGATGATGTTGTTTTCAGGATAACCAGTACTATCTGGCTACTCGGGATACTTGCAAGTACACAATGACTGAAGATGAGCGGAAGAACCTTGTTTACGAAGAAGACGAAGTGCCCATCACGGTTATCGTATACCAGTGAGTGATTCAATTCAACTATTCTAAAATCCCATCGCGTGATTAGCGCTCACCTGCAATGAAACACTTGGCATGCGATGTCAACAATTCGAGTCCTCATGCAAGGACTGAATCGTTTATTTCGAGGCGAATAGGAAATGACGATGTTCCGCCGGTGATTAGCGATATTTTGACACATGGCAAGCGTGCTTGCAAATCGTTTATTCAGAGAATTACTCATTCCGACTCGTTATTTCAGATGCCAACGGTATGTGGAATACTGCTGTGGATTGGATTGCTGTCGTAACGACGATTTCATCAAGAGAGATCGTCCCTCCCATCTGCAGCAGTATCCATGGGACCATGAATACTACTCGGCAACTGCTCCCCTCCTACCACTAATGGCTCCCCTTTTCCTCTTCCCCCTCTTGAGATGAACGAACGTTCGACTGATGTCTATCCATTTCCTTGTGCTAATAAAGAACGAAATAATGGGCATGAGAGGGGTAGGAGGAGGGGAAGTGGAGGGGACGAAGGAGCCGCCGCTTAGCGAGTAACAATAGGGCGAGTCCTCGCCCGTGCCCCATAAGTGCCTTGGATGGGCGTCTGAGAAGGGGCGGGAGGAGACCCATAACATTCTCACGGGTTGTCCCAGACCTGATTTGGCTCCCGTTGTTTTCTCCTGGCTATTCTACAGGAATCCTATTCTCTACGTCTCACCGAGGAACATTTTAAATTCCGTGTGTCTGTCTCGGGGGTTGCTTTCTTGTTCTCCACTGGGGAGGCCTTATTGTCCTAACGCGGTCCATTTCCTTTGGCACTTCACCTCGAAGAGTTTCGTCCTTTCCTCCTCAGCAGCAGGGATGGCAAAAGATTGATGTCCCTTCCTGTGTTGGAAACGTTGCGGAGGGGCCGAGAGTGAGGCCAGGCCCAATTTACAGCCTCGGCCTGGTCTCGTTTCCCTCCAGAATCTTGTCTGGGGTCTTCCCTGCGTCCACTTTGTCACGCTCTGTGTCTCCCTAAAATTTACGCCAATCGCCCCACCCGTTTCGTACCAATCATTTGGCTTGTAGTGAGCACTGTTCTAATTGGTATTGTATTTCAGCTGAGGACCTGCTTCAGATGTAGCTCCCCCCGACTCACACGTGTCATGGCCAAGCTGAAATGTCCCTGCAACCCACTTCTGGTTCTTTTCTCCGTCAGCGTTGCTCTACTCATATGTGGAATCGTTTTTGCAATTATCGACATTGAGAAGTACGGAGCCGGACTCTACTTGGTAAGTAGCGATGGAATTCTCATTCGGTAATTTCGAGGGGAAGAGACGAACATATTTCAGGCTCTCGTCTCCGTTGTAATTGTCGTCGTCGCCCTCGCATTTTGTCTGGTCGGCACTGATGAACAGGTGAGCATTTCGATATTAGTAAATTGATGTCCTCTCGCATCCAGACGGAACCAACGGTTGCGAAGAAAGTGTGGTCGACGACTCGACAGACGATACGACGATACGCGAAGACCAAGGAGGGTCCGAGCCGTGTCATTCCTCCCATTAACATCGTCAACATCGATCTCGACGTCAACTCCAAGTCCATTACGAGTGCCAAAGAAGAGGACGAGACTGGACGGAGTATAAGGAGCATCGATGTCGAGATTGAAGACGAGACTGAGGAAAGACTGTGAGCCGATTTACGGTCAATTCATCATTTGTGCATTTTCATTGTAATTTATGCAATACGACTGCACAGTTATTCACATCTCCGATTATCTCATAAAGTGATTTGCTTCTGTCTGAGCTTGGTCACCAGTATGTCTGTTGGAATTTGGTGCAGAGTAGCGCTTGGAATCCAATCCAATCAACGGTTGTTCGTTGCGCAATGGCGCTGGGACTCGGCGGCCTCTGTTCCCTTGGACTCTTCGTTGATCGGGCAGCTCTCCAGTCTAATTCGATAGGAGTGCAGTGGGGTATGTCGTCATCCTCCTTCCATTGACTCCTCCAGCCCTTTACAACCTGCCATCGGCCGCATATCCACAGGCTCATCCGCCAAGCAGTCTCATAATCCACTTGCCGAGGCCGTGTCCTCGCGCACGAATGGAAATGTCGTAAACGAGATGATTCCGCGAGCGAGGTTGCAGGGGGGCGACTGAATCACGGGGAGGGATTACCAGACCCTCCCACTGCCCTCAATAGGGAACTGTTCGAGGGCGCCCGCGGCATCCATCTATAGAGTATATAGAACGAGGAGAGGAGAGGGGAGGAGGGCAGGGCAGGGCCGGATTCCTCCCCGCCCGCCTACCGTACTATCAGGAGAGGATAAAGTAGCGACTGCCGATCGTCATTCGTGTCTGCTTCCGTCGTCCGAGCATGCGACTCTCCCTCGTCTCTCTCGTAGCTTCGTTGCTTGGGGCTGAGGCCTGTCTCCCTGGACTTGGATGGGGATACAACCCTTACAACCCTCTTGGTACAGTGTCATACGCGCCGACTCGATATTCATAATATGTTTGTCAGGAGGTCTTGGCGTCGGTGGAATACCTGGGGTGGGACTCGGAGGCGGCTTGGGGTATCCGTATGGATATGGAGGTCGTCTCGGTCCATTCCGATCACAAGCCAACCACGATGCTGTCAGTTTGTTTGCCCATCGAGTTCTAGCTCAGTGATTTTCTTTTGATGCAATCTCA
This sequence comes from Levipalatum texanum, assembly GCA_014805385.1. NCBI lineage: Eukaryota > Metazoa > Nematoda > Chromadorea > Rhabditida > Diplogasteridae > Levipalatum > Levipalatum texanum. The sequence goes on along the minus strand of JACMIG010002059.1, from coordinate 6,304 downwards.
TGTTTCTTGTACAGATTCGTTCCGCGTCTGTTCTCAACTGCCGTGCCCTCGATGAGTCCTGCCGGTGGTCGAACACGAACGAGGACGAGATGGACTGGGTCTCGGGCAAGACGCATCCCGATGTCCTCAAGTGGCATGCCACCCTCGCCTCCTCCGTCAACCCCGGTAGGCCCTGTTCCTCTCTCTATTTATTCTGTTCTGTAGACGTTGGTGCTGGTGCCTTGATCTCTGCGCAGCGCCGTGGATGGGAAGGAGGAATGCTCGTCTCCGACCCCCTTCCCTGTGTCTCCGCTGGTCTTCGCCTCACAGTCACCGCCTGGAAGAGCAAGCTCGGCCCTCTTCCCTCGCAGCCCAAGCTCCTGGTAGGCCCTTGGTAGAGAAGAGAAAATGACGTCGCTTGTTGAGGTGTGCTCGAAGAACGCAAACGACGTCCGTGTTCCCCTTCTGAACTGTGTGGAGGTGGACGTGAGGAACGGAGTGCCGATGAGCGTGGACGTCCCCGTTCCCGGAGACGCCAATGCACAGGGACAGGTGACATTTGTGGTATCCTCTGACGTGGCTCCCGTCATCACCACGGGGATAGAGGAATAATCTCTGCCAAAACAACGCGCCCATTCTGCAGATCGTTATCAACGGCAACAACTTCGCGGCCCCCGAGGGAGGGGCCCTCTTCATGCAGGATATTCGAGTGGAGGGAGATCTCGCCTGCACGAGTGCCCGCACCGCCGACCAGCATCCCACCCTCGTTGAGCCTCTTCCCATGCCCAACTACGGAGGAGTCACCGGAGAGGAGAAGCCCGGTGCCTATATTCCTACCTTCCCTACTTCAACATAGTCATTACAGTGCCCGCTCCTCAACCCCGCGAGTACCCCTCCAACGGAGGCGCCCCCAAGTACTCCACCCTCGAGCGCAACGAGATCGACCTCATGGACCCTGCCCCCGCCGTCCCCTCCAACCCTTTCAAGTCCCTCGACAACAACTTAGTCCAGGAAAATCTGATCTCCGATGAAGGGGCGCTGCAAGCAGTGAAGGACACGTGCCTGGCCATTTCCTGCGATGCCACAGGTTCGTCCCTCGGAGGAAGTGCATCGGGAGTTTACCATGGAGGGAAACGAGTTGTATCTGTGGCAGATGTTCGAAATCCGATCGTAATCCACTATCAGGGGGGAAGGGGGATGCCCGTGGGGGTGACCGGTTGAAGGGGATCACGAGCACGGGGGGATTAGTATCACACGGGAAGGGACATCGTTTCCGGCCTTCCCCGAACCGGTAGTGCATACTAATCAAGGGAAGAGAGAGAGGCGCCAAGTGGACACATTCCAGACTATCTGCATTGCAACTTCTGGAGGTCCTCGGGCAGCAACCAATGGGAGATCGCATCCAGCAGGAGGATCGCCTCCCCCAAGCACTCCATCACTACTTCCCCCGGAGGAGGTGGGGAAGGTCTGAGGGGGGAGGGAACCCTTTCCTTGCAGCTGAGAAGTTCCTGGTGGCCCCGTTCAGCGCCGACGACACCCAAGTGACTCAGTACGCCCTCGTATCGGAACAGCTCACCATTCCCCCATCTCAAGTCAGAAATACTCCAGCTTCTTTGAGATTGACATTTCTGCAGGAGGTCTTCTTCTGCTTCTACGAGTTCTTCTCCACCAACGGCTTCTCCCTTTCCATCTGCACCGACAGCAACGAGTGCTTCTACAAAAAGAACACGGTTGATGCAGGAGAGGAGCCTGACTGGAAGCTCCGATGCACCAAACTTCCCCCTGGAAGCTATGAGGTTCACTCCTCGCCCTTCTTCCACTTCTTATCGATGACTGCAGTTGCGAGTACACGCCGAGAACCACGGATCGGGAACGGGCGAGCTCGGATTCCTTCCCGTTCGACTAGCGAAGGATGCTCAGGCCACCAATCTCTATTGTTAATTCCGATATCATTGTTTTACCTCATTACTACTAACCATCCCTTGTGATACTCAGTCGATACTTGTGTACAGACGATTCTATCACTGCTTGTAGTCCTTCGCTTAGTCGCTCATACGTTGTTTCATCTTGCTCTCATAAGTTATTCCATGTGATCCACTCAGCATTTCACTCGCAATAGCTGCCTTTCCATGGAGGGGCCTTTCCCTCTGCCTTGGCAGTGTCCACGCAGTCTTCCCCTTCCCATGATCTTGCTCTGAATCCTCAATTGCCCCGTACTCCGCGTGTGTTCAGTGGAAGTTCGTCTCCCTTTCGCTTTCCTTCCTCATTCACCCTGTACTCACACCTCCCCCAGAATAAAGGTTAACGACATATGATTGGTTTCTGCGCAGCACTCGAGGGACACAATTGAACTGACGCGCGGGATGAGCAATAGGCTGGACTCACTCACAAAAGAAAGTGAAACGACAGCTGAAGGAGCAGAAATCGAGACTGTGAGGTCGAGGAGGACAGGTGGTCTTCATCCCCTGGTCCACTTTCTATTTACCTTTTCCGTTGCTCTGCCCTTTCCTGATCTATCGATCTTTTTCCGGTCAGCAGGACAATTGGTTTACTGATAATAGTAAGCGCTGGCACCTGAGTCGAGTGGCGGCATGGGGCTAAGAAGGAGGAGAGGACGCGGGGCGCCACTGTGGATACTGTATCTCAGTATGCTGCTATTCCTCGCGGAAGACGGTTAGTCTTATTTCGTAACATCGACAGCTATCTTATCTGCAGTATATGGATGCCTCTCGAATCCCCGTCTGCCATGTTCCGTGGCCTCGTCGCAGTCCTTCTGCCAGCCACCAGCCGCAGCCGCAGGGACGACCTCGTACCAGAGGGACGTCTATGCCAGAGGACAGTACCAAGGTAGGATACACCTCCAGTATTCTCATTCATACTTCATGTCCATCAAGGTTTCCTCGGATCGAGTGTGGAAGCTCGAGCGTACTCGGAAGCCGCCAGTCTCAACCAGTTCGCAGCCACCGATGAGGAACTCCAGTGCATTAATGTCTGATTGAGTTTGACACCAGAGAATTACACGACGAATTGAAGGTGACGTCGTGCAGCTGGAAGAATGCTAAGGATGATCAACTGGATTGGGTCACGGGATCGGGCGAAGTGTCCGAACTTAAGTTGAACGTCATTACTGGATCGAGTATTCTTCCAGGTGGAGTAAAGAAGCTTCAATGGCATGAAATATTTCAGGCAATTCGTTCCTCATGTTGGCATCTGGCACTCGTCCATCGGCCTTCGGTGGGTCGTTGATATCGAAGGCAATCGCCTGCCAGCCGTCGTCGGGGCTTCTCTCCTTCAGATACTGGCGGAGTCGGGCGAGGGGGATTGGACAGGTACTGTATCTTGGAGACTACTAATCATAAAGCGACACAGGAGCCGGACCTCGACGTTTGCACTAGGAGAGTGCCTGATAACACATTGGAGAACTGTCTCACCATCGAGCCGACCCCCAACCACACCGTACTCGCTAGCATTCCACCTATGCTTACGCCTTTTGAGGTTAACTTATCTTCTTGTGTTGAACATTCTCTGAATGTTAGATCGTCCTTCGTGGCTACGGGTTCGATAACGAGCCAGAGGGAGGACTCATCATCATCGACTACATCGACTACTTCGCTCATCTTGAGACATCGGAGAACTGTGCTGCCGCCGAAGCAATTACCATCCCTCCAGAGGCCATTGTCGAACCTGAGACTACAACTGAAGGGGTCACTGAATATTTTACGTTCTTAGAAATGTTGAATTTCAGATTGAACTACTTTCCACAATGTCGACAACCCCAACTCTCTTCCTCGTAGAGAGGGACGTTCCGGAACCTTCAGACTCATTCAACAAGTCCAAGGACATCCTCCTTATGTCATCAGAGGACGGGGAGCGCGACAGCTGCAAGTATTCTACCCTTCCTTACCCTCTCTTTACAGATGATTTAAGGTCCTTGGAATGCAATCTGGAAGAAACCAGCAGTGCGGGATGTCTGTACCGAAGAGTGGGAACAGGGGCCAAGGGAGAAGGCTACCGAGTGGGGTGGAAGGTGGCCCACACTGCGGCCTCCCCTTCCAATCCACTCACTGGCATCCACGCTCCCCCAAACCAAGTTATTGGTACTCCCAATTAAGAGGCTTTCCTAACATCTATGAATTATAGATCCCTTCTTCCTCGTTGCAGAATTCCCTGGATATCAATCAAACAGGAGGGAGCACAGGTGGTCACTTCATTCCTGTTCATCCATCCCCCATTGTCAGATACATCCTCGAATCCCCCGAATATTTACTGGATGAGAAAGCAGAAGCATATCTCTCCTTCAAGAAGTACATGGCCACTCAGGGTATTGAACTTATGGTTCGTCCCCAGTTCTTCCCCCTACAATATTGAATTTCATGTCTGCTCTGACTACAAAGCTTCGCAGTGCTTCTGGGATGCCTTTCAAAACAGCGCTGATCCGTTCACAAGGAAATGGACAAAAGAAGTAGTCAAGCTTCCGACGAACATCAATAAGGTTGGCGGGGACTTTGTCAAAGTGCATTTGTAGTCAGACATTTATTCGTTTGCTATCACACAATAGAGGAGCCTTCAGTCAGGCGAGATGGAGAAAGAGTGAGAAGGGCAAACAAAAAGCTGGCCGGGATCTGGGATTCATCCACGTTGATATGGGATGGGATGGAATCACAGCATTCCCAGCCCCCTCTCCAATCCATCGCCCACTTGCAGTTTTTCATCATCTGCACACAAGATCCGACGGAGAGAGCGAACGTTGGGCAGGTCGGCCTGTCGAGCATCGGCCTCTTCTCCGATGCAGAGGCCACCGTCCCCTTCTGCTGAGACACACTACACACATCATCAATGCAGTTTCACATAGGAATCCTTTCAAATCTCGGGTTTACATCTCAGTAATCTTTATCTCCCTCGCTTTCATTGTAACAAATCAAATTTTGGCGGAAATAGTGCTCCCCGCTCTTCCTTCTCAAGTCTATGACATGCAGGTTTTCGCCCTTCCCTTCCGGTGTCTTCAGCAAACAGCAATTGTGATTGTTTTTCGCCCATCGCCGGAGTAATCGAATGAAGGAAGTGCTAATTCCGAGGGCAGCCCTTGTGGCGTGTGCTTATCTGCTGATTATTTGTTTGTCGAGATGAGGGGGTGGCAGTCGGGGAGGATCAGAGCGGGGGCCTCCTCCATTTACACTTCCCCTCGATCAATCCACACGTTCAACTTCTCCGTGGTGGGGCTGATTGATCGCCGTTCGCCAGACAACAGGCCTCCTCCTCCCTCTTCTCTGATGTCACCCTATCCCCCTCTCATCTTCCTCTCGTCTCTCCTCCCGAATGGCCAGTAATTCGGCATCCGCCTTGTTCCGCTTTCTGCATTCTGTCTCGATTGTCGCCATTCATGGTGTCTCGGAGACGAACCGGGAATTAGTTCCCCGGCCATGGTCCCATTCCGCCTCTGGCCCGCCATTCTCCATTCTTATGCGCCCCCCTCCGTCCACAGTTATTTGTCGCTCCTTCAGACCCAATCACATACAATATGCGGGAGTCGCCCGAGATTGGGGAGAAGGGAAGTTGCCTCCCCCTCCCTCGGTCCTTCCACAATCATGAATTAGGAGGGGGCTTGGCAGTGGCTGTTGACAGAGGACGTCGGAGTCTGACCCTAAGCCCCCCTCATGGAGGGGACGATAGGGGCCCTGTGGAAGCAGTCTCGGCATTACGCCAATCTCTTCGCGTGCCCGCACAAAGAGGAGTTGTCGTGTGGAGAAGAGGGCCATCTGAGTGAATGACTACTCCTCTACTCCTTCTACTCCTCATACCTCTCCCCCTTAGGCTTCTCTTTGTTGGCCGGGTCCCCTGCCGACTCCTCCCCCTCCCGTGTTACTGATCTCATAACTCCTTCGGATGCCATTTTAATGCCCGCATCCAATCGTCTCATGGCGTCTCGTCGGGGGAGTTATTCGGCATCTTCTTGGGTACTCGAGATTCGGGGTCTTCTGTTTTCTCCCACAATGAGTTTACGTTGAAGTGGGGCGGGGGCGGCCTACTTCTTTCCCCTGACAGGAGGCCCCGACATCTGTCTCGCATTGCTACATGAGAGGGGGTCATGGCATCGACTCTTCTATAGAGAGGGAACTTGACTCATCGGAATCCCCCCGTGAAGTGTGTCTATTTATTCAGCAGTGGCCTCGCTTACAAGTTGCCGTCGTCCGCTCGTCTCATTACGTGAATCGAGAGTGACACCCCCCGTGCCCCCTCCCGACGCCCCCCAACCCACCCCGCGGCCCAGCCCAGTCCCTCATGGCCTAACAATCTCCCGCCCCCTCCGGCTAACGTACCCAACAAT
>JACMIG010002057.1:0-12842 GCA_014805385.1 Levipalatum texanum | reverse complement strand
ACCCCCCCCCCCCCCCCCCCCCCCCCCCCCCCCCCCCCCCCCCCCCCCCCCCCCCCCCCCCCCCCCCCCCCCCCCCCCCCCCCCGCCCGTATTTTCAAGAAAGAATACGCAGCAGGCCGAAAAGTCTTGTCGAACGTCGAAAAGTAGTAAAAACTTTCTAGTAGAAACAGAACAGTTCCAGAAAGAGGGGTGGGTGCTTCCAGCAATGGATCGAGCATGAAGACGTACCACGTCCTTGAGTTCCTTCCTGGCCGCCTCGAGGTCCCTCTGCAGTTTGTCGATCTCTGACCGCAGCTGCTTATTCGCCTCAAGCTGCCTTTCGTAACGCGATTGATAGTCAATCTGCAATATAATAAAACACGTACAATGGTGTCATAAATCGAGGAAATAAACAAATAAAATCCTGACTATTTTACAAGGGAATGTGGATGGACATTTGCTTACAATTAACGTCCTATTCAAATCACAACTTATCCCCTCTCGTCAGGTCCACAGAATAAAAAAATGGGATGCGGGAATACCTTTTTGCGGATGTTGACGTTCGCCGGCGTAGCCAATAACGATCGTTCTGCCGAACGAGATCCCGAAGGAGGTAAATGGAGGCTGAAAGGAATAACAGTAGGAATGGATAGGGGGCGATTCAATTCCACAAATTATTCCATCGACCCGATAAAAATGGATTTATCGATTTTTTATTCGCAATTTATTTATCGATTGTATTATTTACAATTAGTCCAACTCACTCGTCGTCCATGGCTAACTGCCAGTCATCGTCGCCGGCTCCATGGGTGTGGGCACTGCCTCCGTCCACTTCTCCATCTCCGTCGGTCTCTCCGAAGAGCATCGCCGCGTCCTGTGAGCATAAACTGATTGATTATCGATTTTTCGATAAATCGATTTTCCAAAAAAAAAGAAATGATAATTTACCGGCTCGACTTCAATCAATACGCCTCCGCTGTCGTCGGAGCTTTCCAAATCGACGACGATGGGCACCTTCTGTAAGTGAATAAAATCATTCGAGTATTGTTATCGTTCAGCAGGTGTCCACTTCGGCGTTTCTATTAGAAGACATATAAATAGTGGTTGAACAGTTCCACTTTACGTCTGCAGAAATTACTTTTGATAATTTTTTTACAATTAATCTAATGGGCGGAAAGTGTCTAAATCGGACCAGAAAAGGCGTCCCACCTTGGGGGAAGACACGGAGAGGCGACGTCGAATTGGTGGTGAGGATTGAAGAGGATCGGGTGGTTGGAAAGTGGCACCGAGCCGGACCTTCCTAGTTCGAGGTGAAGGAGGAGACGACGGTCCCTGCAAAACTTTACCTTGTTTAGTCAATAAAAGTTACATCGCTTTGTCGTTTTTTTTAAAAGTAGATGATAATTAAATTTACCGCCTCGAATCCTTCCTGCTCTCCTGAACTTTCGTCCGATTCGACGACCTTTCTTCTCTTCTGTAAAGGAACATAAAATGCGAGATATTTGGAGGAATAATAGACGATTAATTTTAAATTCCTAACGTATTTTTAGCAATCGGAAAGGGCTTCCTCGGGGGAGAGGCAACCTTTTTGCAATACATTCCAAAAGGAGAATAAGTCCGTAGTAAACGGGTAATGTCCCAACGATTCGCAGATCGGCCTCTTTTTCGTAGCCCGTACCACATCTCTCCGCCCGCTAATCTGCTTCGGCTTCTCAGGGGAGCCACTTCCGGACGACGAGGAGGAAGTAGCCTTCCCAAGGCCGAGACGCTCTCGATACTCCTCGACGAGGCTCCTGGAATACCGCATACTAGACCACGAGAATTGCAGTGCGCCAAAGCTTCCAATTTGGCCGGTGATTAGCTCTGAACTTATCGTAAAATATTAACCCATAAATTCGAGGTTATGATAATCAATTTTATTTCGCTGAATCCAATAGAATTATGCGCCCACTGTAAAGGAGAGTCTCCTGTCCATCCATCCGGGCGGTGTGGATATTCGATCGGACTCGTGTGGCCGATCTCGAAGGGCTTATTCGTTCTCTGCACCTGAAAAAATATATATTTAAACAAAATCGATAACCAGTGATCTCCGACGAAACTATGCAGGTTTTTGCAGCTGGCCGTCATATATATTGACATAAGGGTTTAAGCTCGAATGTTATAAATTATCGTTCAATTTGTTTGAGCGATTAGGGATTCCCCAATGGTGCCCACTTACCACCGCGAGGCGAATCCTCTCGAATCTTGGAGGCAGCGCCCATTCGAGGCCGTACTTCTCAGCGAGAGCCCGGATCTGGCTGTGAGTCTGCAAAGGATCACAAATAAAAACGAGAATGATGATTTTTGTAAACAACAGAAAGTACGCTGCCCTACAGCATTTCTCATCCATCATAATTCGATCGTTACCGGAAATTTACTAAAGGGGGTTCTATTTTCATACGTGTTTCACAAGACGCAGAACGATAACTTGTAAAAAAAATTCACAGGAAGGGTTGAATTTTGCATTCTGGCGGATTAGATTTTTCATTCTGGACGGAAATAGATATATTTTCGCCGATGATGGAAGCAATCACCCAACAAGCAACCATGAAATGTAGCGCAACTTCACACAGAGCTGCGGAACGAAAAGTTTTTTTTAGCGCGGGGAAGTGTATTCTGCCACCCACCTTTCCAATGGCGATGATGGGGAAGACGTGGCTGAACCGCCCCTGCGTCGGGTAGAAATGATCCGAGCAGATAGAAAGACTCGCCGGGATCTTCTTTTTGAGCTTCAATGAACTAATTGATAAGCACCCTGGAATCAACGCGGACATGGTTCTTTCGGTTTAGTCGCCATTGGTTTCAAATCCGTATTGGATGCTATATTTTTATTGGCACAGAATTGTCTACGAAGATGCGATTTCCCTTACTATTAATCTGAATATCCGAGAATAATTTGAAAGGAATCACGCGACTGACCTCAGCGATTCTGCTCGGCTCGAGAGTTAACTCCGCCCACAGGCAGGTGACCAATGGCGAGCGGCGATCAAGGGGGATGAAGGCGTAGGGACGGAGGGATAACCTATTGTGGTACCAATGACAGAATTATGAAATATTTAGAAGGATTTATTGGGACAAGAAGGGACGGAGTTGCATGCTATCCCATATACTTAGCATAGTCAAAAAAGAATGTTGCTAAATTGTTAATTTGAATCTGTGTTTCTTCAAGAACAAAACAAAACATTCAGTCAAACCATGACTCACTTGCATCCGCAAAGCACTTTGGGCTTCTTGTGGACGGTGCAGATGACCTTCATGAGATCGTAGTTCCTGCAAATATACAGTTGGAAAAAAATTTCCAAGAAATGCTGGCTCAATTTTACGAGCGAGCAAATCAAGCGCTCAAAAATGCATCCATCATTTTTCTGCCCTATTCCGTGAGTTTCGACAATATCTAATAATTGAGAAGTATTTATTTTTAAATAGAAATATTGCATTACTTGTTGCCGCATCCACGGACGGCGCACGTCACGGACATCCCTGGAAGCAAGATGCATTTTACGCTTTTCGAGTTCTTTTGCTAAGGAAACATTCTATTCTCATTATTATACAGAGATTTCAGAGAAACACTACCTGTCCGACCTGCCTTAATAACGAGGGGCTTCTTGCTGGTGAAACCAGTCTCCTTTGCTCCGCGATTCCGCTGAAAGATGAAAACTGAAGATCCGATTAATAGCGTAACAATACTATTAGAACCGTCTTACCTAACAGTTCTGATTAGTAAAATCTAAAGAACAGGGCAACGAGCGAAAATAAAGACTTGGAATCTTTCGCCGGGTCAGACTTCAGATTCTTGGCAACCTGCCAATTGCGAATTGTTTGCTTTACTACGGATGTGTAGATGGCCGATTATCTGATCGCAGAATAATCACAGAACAGTTTACTTGTTGCATGAGTTGCATAAAACGAACCATAAGTTAAAACAGGGCACAGATCATGAAATTTTATTGACCTTTTATGAATAAATCTCCAGCAGGGTGAATCAATTTCGAATGAACTGTGACATGAACAAAGAAAATCCACAAAACAGGTATCGAAAAATTGCGAACATGTGTAGCCCCCGGGAAAGATCGAATTTGTAACATGTACTTAGAAATGGGAAACATTATTTCACAATGCGTCGAACAGGCAAACGTTAATAAATGCAACTCTTCTGTGGGATTATTGTCATAATGAGTTATCATGGTTTGTAGTCCGCCGTTCGTCTTCTTCTCCCCGTCTCTATCACTTTTGTACAACGGATGTGAGGAGAAAGACGCAAGATGGGCAGCCAGCGTACGTGCCTTCGTAGCACGTCATACGCACGGATACGGAGCCGTTCTAAATGTGAATCATCTTCATAGAATGATGACAACATGTTATTCTGGACTATTAGCAAGGGGTATTGGCAACCTCCCATCGACCTTACCGTGAAGAGGAAGGTATCCGAGGCCAAACAGGTGTCATTCCGCTTTTTCAGCTGCTTCTCCGTGGCAAGCGCATTCTGAAGGATAGTTTTAGGTGGGTCAGACATAACGTCGATTGAAATTAAAAGAAAATGTATTTCAAAACTCATACCCCTACGAATCCGTCACGGAGCGGAGAGAATCTCGCCCCACCAAACTTCGAGATCGGAATCACGGCGGTGGCTTCGCGCTCCTCCAGGAGGTACGCCTACAATGAGAGACTATGATTGCCCTTCGATCTATGAACACCGAACCTGGATAAGCTGTCTAATGCCGTCGGTGCTTAAACGGCTCGTAGGGAGTCCTGTAACCCATAATTTGATCTTTGGCCTTTTATGGCGCCCTCACTGCAGTTTAGATGTGGGACCTTGGCGAGGAGCGGAAGAAACGAATCATTCCACGGGGAAAGCTAAAAAAAGAGGAGTAGAAGATCAGATGTCGAAGATGAAACATAAAAGAAGACCAACTTCGACATCGAAGTACTCGGCCGTCGTGTTCACGTGCGCAAAGAGCTCTTTGACGACGTCATCATTGGCCGAATAAAAGCTGAGCTTAACCGACGTCGACAGCGCCAAAAGTGCACGCCAGTTCCTAAAAAGAATATTTATTACACATAATTCCAATCTTATCGTAACGTTTCATCGTAACCCATCTCATCGTAAAAAGAACCCAACCTATCGGCTGCGCAGCTGCGATGGCAACGGGGCAGCTCCAAATCCAGGAGGTTCGTCGAAGCGGGCCGAACATCGCCCGGCACCTCACACTTGGGCGGCGAGGTGCAACACTCCAGGGTCAGGCTCCTCTTCGCCATTACGGTCTTCAGCCTAGAAATGCGAAAGCTAGGAAACATCATTTACCTTAATAATCGCGTTGTGTATGTGTGTGTTACACCTATGACGTCACTTGGTTTAATTACCCAAGTTTGAGGTGCGATTGCACAATCGCTCCGCCCCCTCACCTGTGACGTCATCGGTTTAATTACCCAAGTTTGAGGTGTATCCACTCGGAGTCGGCGCCGCGAAGCGGTGCCGAGTCCGACTGGTGTTTAAATATTCGTTCGTACGTAAGAAATGAAAGGGCTTCGAGCGACGTTTCGAAGAAGCGTAAAGTGGTGAACGGGCGGCAGTACTTCGTTGAGAGCCGCCACATCCGTATCGAGAATCTCAATTCTGGGTATGTGGGCGACCCCATCAAAGGAATACAATTTCAGTTATTGAATGAAAAACAAACTAATAATGGCAAATTATCTATATTAACGATATTTTGCCATTATTGGTACATATTAGGGATGGCAATTTAAGTCCGAAATGATGACTTGGGAGAGACATTAGTCTCGTTTGGCCTGATGACTCGAGTCATCAGGCCAAACGAAATTATACGCAACAATGAAACAACATTTTCTGTGTTTAGTACGTCGTTATTTTGTTAAGTTCAGACTTGCGAGGACAACAAACATGTTCGTCGCAGATTGTGAACTGCTGCAGCAGAAAAGAAGGACGGAGCAGTGGGAAGTAAGGTGCCGTGAGAGCCGCGATCAATTCGGAGACGTTCTTGTAAGGTAGCGGATGCTGAAAATGAGATATCATTAAGTGTTGAAAAATTTGTACTGCGATCCTAATACATTGTAAGATAATTATTTGTTTAAACTCGTTACTAGCAAACAGTCTAAGGAAGCTCACAAATGGCAACCCGACATTCCCCCCTCCCCCCTTACACACATCTATGTAGTTCCGCGATCCACTAAACGTAATGATTATCTCTCTGCGAAACAGACGCAGGATGACGTGGCCAGCCTGAATAAATCGATATCCCACCCTTATTTATAGCATTATGATTATTCCGAGCAGTTGCAGGAGGTTCGAGTAATTGAATTGCATAAGTTCTGTGCAAGACGCTGACGCTCGATTTGACATCGAAGAACGAGGTGGACTACTTGAAGGCTTGTCCCTCTCACTGATTGCGATCAATGTGTTCACTTTACTCACATGATCAATTACGATCTCGCCATGATGCAGTGCGAGGCGGTGCCGATTGGTGTCGACGACAGACTTCAGCATCCTCAAAGTGCACAAATCAGAAACATTTCGAAATTTCCACAGCCTAAACAAGTGGCTCCGAAGCTTTGAAAATGAGCGAATTCGTGCACCAAATGTGAAAACCTGCACACGGCGCGGAGAGTGTGCAGGTTTTCACATTTGGTGCACGAATTCAACGTCCTGAGCCTCCAGGAACGAGAACAGGTAAAGTTGTGCATCGAAATGAAGGCCGACGAGGCCGCCGTTCTGTAATGTATCCCTTATACAAAGAAGGTTAAAAACATAAACTTAAAGCATCCGCAGAAAGGATATGAAGAACACGACACCTTGATCAATAACAAAATTAAGAACAATTTTTGTAATACTATCTAAATGAGAATATCTAACGCCATCTCATGAGTCGACTTACGCAATTATCGGTGTCTCCATGTTGATCAGCCAGTGTCAGGGGGATGAATGCCGACATCGTCCGATTCTTCAATATGCTGAGCTATCAGTTAATCATCAATAAAAGTTCGGAAATAGCCGATTTCAGGGAGCAATTGCGATCAATGAAAGCTAAAGAACGCGGCGTGGAGTGGAAATTAATTGTAAGACATGAAATCTATCGTCAAGTCCGACTTCAGATTCTTGGCAACGTGCCAATTCCTAAATCATTTCTTTTCTACGGATGTGTAGATGGCAGAGTATCTGACAGCAAACTCATTGTAAATTTCGGAAATCCCAATGTATTTTTTCTAGTTGTTCGATAGCTATGACAGTTTGTTTGTTACCCTAAAGAAGCACCTTCCAGCTCCCCAATAAACACCCCCCCTGATTCGTAATTTTGCTGTATGCTCAAAATGGTCGAGATTTTATCATGTCGCGTACATGTCGCGATTTAGATTAAACTGCACATTGAGAATGCCGAGTAACTTTACCACATGATGAAAGAGAAAATAAATTCTTAGCAAAATTCTAGTATTCCGAGAAACCCGAGAATTAAACGATTATGTGAAGGGGATAGAGTTTGGGCGGATAGATCGATGGGTTGAAAGGCTTCAGGACGATACGACGGCATTGGAATTTAGCCTCGAGTTCCTAACAAAGTGGGGATACGAAATAGTTGGATAGAGCACAGGAAATGGCGAGGGCCCGAAAGTTTTCTAAAAATCACGGGAAACGAGAATTTACAGAAACTATTGATCGAATCAATCAATATTCAGGGACTCATGGTCTGGAAGTCGTCGTCTTCGAGTGTTTCTTTCCTCCTCTCCTCCTCCCTCATCTCATCGTCCCTCCTATCTTCCTCCTCTTCCACTTTATCCACGGAAGTCTTCGAAAGCGACGGAAGCAAGAACCGCGGGCAGTGTTTACGAATCTGCAAGAATACAGGAATATAAAAAGCTTCTAAGATCGTCGCATTTTAATACATACTGAAAATCTTTGACGGCTATTATCCAAAAACCGGACGACTTTTCGACTGTACGCTGGTCTACAATTTGTAGGAATTCTATACATCATGTCATCCCGAAGGAGGAAAGCAGCATTATACTCCGCATTGATTTCCCGTCGCAGCCTAATGGAACCCGGTGAATCGGAGTTTACGCTCGAGATATTTACATTCCCTCGATTTCGATCCTTCATTCTGATCAACATACCTTATTAGTGGGATCGATGACTCCGCAGCCTTTCCCCCGCCCACTCCTCCCGCTCGTCGACAGCCGATCGAAGTAGTGCTGGTACCTGCAGGGAGAGAGATTCCATTATCGTAAACTGATTTTACACATAATGTCCAAAGTGGAGTTAGAATACTGTATGCACTGCCTGCATGGAGACTGAATATTATTCCGTACTCCAAGTACCCAGGTAACGAAACTCTCTACAACGACAGGCACCTTTCCCGATACGAAAAAAGTGAAAAAAACACAAAATTTTACACCAAACCATCTACAAAAATCAGCCATCCAAAAGTAATAACTTTTCCGAAGAATTCCCGACCCGGATCAACCTGGTCTCTCACGAGAAAACAAAGATAATTCAAGCCACACGCCACCCTAGTTAACCACAGTAACCTGTCGCCCTAGGATCTTCTTCTATAGTACCGGGATTCCCTTTCCGATCTTCCCGGTCCGGGTAAATCCCCCCCCCCCCTCTTCTCCGTTGCCTACCTTCTCCTTCCGCCGACGGCAGCCTCTGCCTTCTCGCGTGCATCCATGGCCGCCAGGATAGGCACAACGTCCGTGGCCAGTTGGCGGGAGAGCGAAGCGAGGGGGCCGTGGGCACCTGCAAAAGAAATCCTTTTCGAAATTCAGTAACATTTCGGCAATTCCAAACACTCTGAATTCGCGCCTATCGAAATCCATAAATGTCGCGCAGATTTGCTCTAATTGATGATCCGACGGATTCTTTTAGCTCCCAATACATGACGGTTTCACGTTGATTAACGCTAATAATCAGCGAGCAAACAATTATCTGTGATCAAGTAGTCACATTGCGGCGAGAACGAAAAAAGATTCAACAAAGAAGATAACCCGGTGATTCCGCGCTGTGATCCTAGTTGAAATACCGGAATATCAACTCACCATCAAACAGTCCCCGTCGCATCTCGGAGAGGGCGTCGAGAGTGGCGCGGAGTGGCAGCGGAGGAGCCTACAGGGGTACCTTTACTTCTAACAAGGACATTTCGGCCCGGCAAAGATAACAGAGACTTATGATAGCAAATCCGAGAATTCAATATTTTGTTTACATCCAAAACAGACGACGGCGAATCACCTGTATCTATTAGAACTTTCAGCCGGGGGAAAAATATTCTACAATCCCAGAATAATCGCAGAAAAAAATCGAGCGCAATCCTCAATTCCATGAAATACATCCAAAAGTCAACGGTGAATCACCTGGTATCCTTCAAAACCAGAGGTATCGACCACCACTTTCCGAAAAAAAGCATTTCAGTTCTGGACCTCTCCCCTCCCACTCTCCTCCTCCCACCTTTTCCACCATCCTCTCCACGATCTTGGCGTACTCCTCGTGTGGGAGTCGTCCGCGGGGAGGAAGGGAGGCTGCATCGGCCAGCGACAAAGAGGCCACCGTCGACTGCGATAACGGCACCTGGAAACAAGTGGAGATGAGACGGAATTCTCTGCCTCCAATCCAGGCCGTTCTGTGTTTCATATACTTAATGCTCATTAGAGACGCGGAGCACTACGAGCTCACCGTCCCGGTCCATGAAAACCAGGACCACCTATGTTTCACAGCTCGCATAATAATTACAATTTCTCTGATCATTTCAATGCGCAGATATTTCACCTCTGCTCCACGCATCTGTTCTGGCTTCCGCTGATCTCGTAATAGTGATATTTCAAACCTCGCCCTCGGTCCACGCGGATCCCCTCCAGTGGATGTCGTTGATGGAGCCGCGGAGGTCCACGGTCGATCCATCGACGTCCAGTCGAAGGGACGACGAAACGAGGGAGCGGCCAGGGGATGGCAGTGAAGACTGAAAAGGTGGGATATGAGCGCTTGGGACGGTACGATCAAGGTACAATATTGCAATTCTCGAGGACAGCGCTGAAAAATAATGTTGGTTGTGATAGCGGAAAGGGAGAACCACAAGCTATCCAATTCCGAGAGCAGAACCAAATGCGAGGTGGCAACCTTTAATCGCCCGCATTGCGCCCTAACCGATCATTGACGAGTCAGCCGGTTGCGTATTATATTTTGACCCACAATACTGGAATATTGTCTACGGGAGAATAATATCAGAGATATTTCGTTAGAGCATCCGCAGATCGCCTGGTTGTGCCCCACTCTCGTAGAAAAATACCTATTCGGCAGGAGCCAGCTGAAATATTATAGAAGACAAGACGATCAGCATTTTATCAGCGCCCGACCAAATAAGAATCGGGTTTCTATGAAACACCGCGAAAACTCGAGAATACTCGTTTACGCCTCAAATCTTTCCTCTCCGTCTTCCTCTTCCTCCTCTCGCTCTCCCCCCCCCCTCCCTCCTCTACTCCCCTCCCCTCACCAACCTCCAATGCCTCCACGGCAGTCTGCATCCTCGGTCGTTCCATCTTGACTTCGAGTCCCGCGGGTGCATCGTCCCTCGTCGACAGTGCCGTCTCCAGCAGGCTCCAGCTCGATTCGCACGTCACCACAACGGGAACCTGTATGGTTGCCCATTTGTTTTAGCAAGCTGCGATACTAACGAGATGACAATTCCGGGACCAGGTGAATCGAGGTCGTTTAGAATTCGTAATTGGAGATACCAATTAGCTCGTCAATATTACATACATATCTCACAAAACAAAAAAAATAATTCGCCCCTCACCTTGGCACTCGCAATTATCTCCGCCAACGCCGGATAGAAGTTGGTATCGTCGCCGAACGCAACGTCTACCTCAACATTTCAGCGATTTATCAGATCAATCAAACACTCGCTCCTGCAGCGTATTCGCAATAGCGAGGACATTCAAGCAGTATTCATCAATTTCCGTCAAAGCTTTCCAACAAAAATTCCGTCTACTACTGCATTTTGCAGATGGTTCGATCGCTAAACACAGTAGCGAAGGAAAAACTATTGCCTTTTCTAAAAGATAAATGAAACTTACATGCTCGACGGCGACGAGTGTCCCTCGGTGCTCCTTATCCTCCTTCTCCTTCTCTCCTCCTCCCAGGGGCGTGGAGGCCTTGGGGGCGAAAAAGGACGAGAGACCCCCGGGAGCTGCGATCTGCAGAAGAATTACGTAAAAGAGGATCCGGCCTCGAAATACCGCATTAGTGGTTAGAGCGGGGTAAAGTATACCCGACAGTACAACGTTTAAGTTGGGGAGGGGGGGGGGGGCGAAACGCTCAGTTTAGAATTCTGTCAGCTATAACATGTACTCAACAGTCCAACAATTTTTGTACTCATGAGAGGTCTTCGATTACTTCTAATCGAAATTTCGGCGAATTCATACGCTTGATGCGGCAGTAAATCAACTGGTCTAGTAGCTGCATAAAACAAGGTGGTTTGCAGCTTCAGAGGTGCCAGGAAGCGGTATGCGAAAGATGTCCCACCCTCCGACTGGCGACAGCCTCCGCGAGCTTGGCCCTCAGGGCGGCGCCGCTCCTCTTCTCGCAGGGCGCAGACTCGAGGAGGACGAAGGAGGACGACGAGGCCAGGGCCCGGATCTGCAGAGCCTATTTATTGATGGAAACAATCGTTGCTGATCGCCCAGTGAGGAAAACGAAGCGTCTTTCGCACAGGTTCAAAGGATGACAATTTTTACGCGATGGGCAAAACTGGTGCATTTGTGCAGCAACTTCAGCTATATTATTTAATCGTTATCGGAGGTCATCGATCCAACTCAACTCTTCATCCACATCCTCTCTCCCTCCCTCACCAATGCACTCTTTCCACTGCCGGGTGGTCCAACGAGGACGAGGGGATTCCGCGTCGCCACGCCGCCCTCCTCCGTATCCGAGTACGACGGATCGTCGGACTGAAAGGACTATTTTTGTGTTTTGGCAAAGTGCCAAATCCCTCCACTGATGTGATGCATGGCGAATGATGCTACCAGGATTTCCTAGCTGATTCTACTTCGAATGGGCATGACTTCCGCAGCTAATTTTTATATTTTTCTCTACCCAAAGGAAATGATATTGCCCGCGTTGCAATCGAATTATAATTATGAAAGGCCTGATAACCAACACCGCCTGGTTTCCCAAAGACGCCGATAATTTGAAAACCATTATAAAAGGTTGTCACCCCATCCGAGTCGAGTCGCTTTCTCCGCTTCGCCTTCGGTGCCTTGGTCGGCGGGGCGGCGGCTGCAAAACTCGGACAATGCAGAGGATTCGAAACCGGGACGATCGAGGGGCAACCCGTTTCGTTAGCCACTACGCTATCAGTAAAAGAGGTTACCGGAGCGTGCGAGGGCCTTTATCCGTGCCTTCCACTCCCGCAGCCACTCCTGGATGTCGAGGTGAGCCTGAAAAAATTGTTGAACATTTAACAAATCATCCATTATTATTATTATTATTATTATTATTATTATTATTATTATTATTTATTATTATTATTATTATTATTATTGTGATAAAGAACGAAAAACACGCTGCTATCTATTCCATCGCTTCCCCGTATTAGACTGCCCTGATGGAGAAGTTCCCCCCGAAAAGATCTTGACATTCAAAGACTTCCACTCATCGGCGTGGTGTCATCTTTACAATAAGTTTCTGTGAAAATGAGGAATAAACATTGAAATTGTTATTCAACTCCATCTATTGTGGTGGTGCCAAAGCTGTTCCTTTTCGCGTTCCGTTTGCACCTGCGTTGCGTACCATTTTGGAGCGCGCACACGCTTTCAATCGCTAATAA
>JACMIG010002055.1:6169-16761 GCA_014805385.1 Levipalatum texanum | reverse complement strand
CCTCCCCTCACCTCTCCGGTCGTCCCTGCCTCGGCCCTCATCGTCCTCGCTGCCGTTGCGTAGTCATCGCACACGGCTGTCGGGCACAGTAGCGCCTCCTGTCCATTCGAGAGCAGCAAGCGGCACTGTAATGCAATTATCGTCTTTGGATAAAACAAATAATGTGCGAATCAACAGAATAACAATTGTTTGACTAAAGTGAGCAATGCGCGACAGAAATTCGCGTGGTACTAGCAGCACGAAAAAATGTAGGAACTTCAATTCTATATTCAGGGAGACTACAGAACCTCCTTCCGAGGTACCGTACCCACTACTCCCCTGCCCAAGATTACCATACCCTGAGCTGATGGGAGGCGAAGGCGACGACACGAGCGGAGACGATCGAGCCCGGCTGCACCGACTGCAAGGAGAAATATTGATCGGGGTTTCAGAAAAAAATAAGTCGTGAGATTATATGCCTCATTCTCTGCGAATCAGCACCTCACTGGGAGTATAAAAAAGTTGTACATGCAGATAACCTCCAATTTCAAAAGCAAAAAATGTCAGTCAAACAAGCCCCGTGGATCGGCGTTTCAACGGCATGCAAAAAGTATCCCACGCGCGAGGAATCTGATCACGATGCGGCGTGACGTATTAGAAAATTATAAAGTCCCGACAGGTGGCCACTTCCCTTCTCCGTGCCTTCGAGCCTCTTTCACTACACTCCTAACACCCCATCAAAGTGAGACGGCACTTCTTCAGGGGGGAAGGGGACGAGATGGGAGAGGCAAAATGAGGAGGAGAAGCGAGTAAGATGGATATCCGCTCGTCGTACCCTCCCTGATCCGAGAGATTATGGCGATCAGGACAGGGCAGAAAGCACGCTGATCAAAGGACGGAGATATATTGAAGCCGATACCTGAACTAGGAACATTGCCGATAGAAAATACAAATAAGCAAGCTTCGATTGAATTATATTCAGTATGTCCCTTATCCACTCAAACTAAACAACAAATGAGCACATCGTCGTTGATTGGCATAAGGCCCCGGGAATTATTCTCTCCTCTGACATCACAACTCCCAGTGATGCCTAATGGTCAGCAACTAAAGGAGCCTCCGCCCTCGATCTTCGGTCATAAATAATGGGGTGCCCCCACGGGAGGAGGGTCTCTCATGCTCTTTGGACGCAACACAAACCTCATGGGTAAGGAAACACACATTTTTTCTCGTGGCCAGGTCTCACGAGGCAACAGAAACGAAGAGAACGAATGCACAGGATGAAATAGGCTTATAGTTAGATGCGAATAAAAGCCCTGGGAACGAAGGGAGGGGACAATAACTCCAGTCTCTCGTAGTAAAAGAAGATGAAGAAGTACTGCCGCTACGTGAGAAAGCAGAGGACGAACGATGAAACGACTTCGTCTCCCCCCAGCGGAGGGAGGGGAAGTGGCAGAAGGCCGTATCACGCACACCCACAAATATCCCCCCCTCCCCACCCAGTGAGTAGCCCAAGAGTACAGAGTAAAGTACTCCGAGTGCGAGCGAATCGAAAGCCCTACTTATTTTTCCCCCAAAGCCAAATGACGTGACGGACAAAACAGATCACAAAAAGTGCCAACAATTCAATGCGCTTCGCTGATGCGTCCTTTCTGATAGAATGATTAGATCCTGTACATATCTACCGCTAACAATGAAAAAGTAAACAAGGTGATCAATAAAAACAGTTTCAGCCGTCGACTACTGCCTAGATATCAGGCACTACATGACGGGAGTGCAGAAGGAGAGACAATAAAAGAAAGCCCCCGAAAAGACTCCCCGGAGAGAGTACTCGAGATTCCTCCATTCAAGTGTTTTGTGTCCTGCCACGTGCGTCTTTTTGCAACCAGCCGAATTGCAGTGGTATTGCTAGCACAAATATCATTTCAAAAATCTCGGAATAATGGATAAGCTGGACCACGTCACATAAAAACACAAGGGCAAGACGATAGAGGCCTCTCTTCCTCGTCTTCCAGTCTCGTCATCCTTGATCTCCCTGGTTGACATCCTCAAGGGAGGAGTCCCATGCATTTGACAACTTGTCTGATGAATGAACGCTTCGCCTTCGAGTTTGGTGCAACGCTGGGGGACACAATGTCGTTTGTCATTGGGCGGCTATCCAAGAACTGCGCCACGAGAGGACAAACGAACAGATCGAAAAAAAGTTCAGAAAGACAATCCAGGAGCTTCGATTCTTCATTGCGCAGGTATTAAATGTGATCTCGAACTAGCACTAATTTTACTTCAGATTTCAAGCAGAAAAATAGAAATAGACTTACGAGGGCATGGTCTCCGAGTTGACGGGCGAAGGGGACTCATCATCCCTCTTTTCAAGTCCCCCCTCTAAAGAACTGGATGACGAGGAGGGTTGAAAGAGCAAAGGCGATGGTCTATCACTCAAGGCGCACGACCAGATGTCAGTGACTTTGACGATGGCAGAATGGACGAGGAGGAAAGAGGAAGAACCTCGTGGGCATTATTGCCCCAGGGGATGAGAAGTTCAATGTAAAAAATCTATCAGGATAATGCAAACTCCGAAAACTTGGCAAATCCATGCTACACCTAGTTATCAAATATATCGCTCTCACAACCAGGCCGATAGAGATCATGGGGGCATTTGATTAGAAAATCACTCACCGCCTCCTTCACGAGCACCATGGTGAGTTCCTTGCCGCGCTTGTTGATCGACGTAACCTGCAGACAAATTTCTTTCTTCAATAGACCGCATAAACTGGAGAGATGAATCAATTCGATTTTACAAGTCGAACTGGTAACATCCACGTTTCAGAGCTCGCAAATAAAGATTTGGGTGATTAAAATTTTGATTACATGTAGAAAAGCGACGAATAGAAAAATATAATCCGTTTCGCCTATAGCCCCATTATTTATCTCCAGTAGTCTTCCCCCCACGTACCTTGGCCATCCTCATCTCTCCCTTCTCCGGTCGTGCCTCGATCTTGGGTTCTTCCTTGTCGTCCTTCTTGCTCTTCCTATTCTTCTTATTCTTCTTGTCGACTCCAGTGTCAACGAGTCCGCGGATCATCGGATTGACCTGCAGTGGATAACGTCATCCTCTCGGATACCGTAACCGTCTCAGATAGGAGGGTGAGGGATGGGGTAGCGATACCTCAAACACGAGGTGGTTCTTGATGGCGGCTTCGGTATAGAAGACGGGCACGATGTCTCCGATCGAGAACTGAAACCAGGGAGTTTTGCATATGCTGATCGGCACGAGATGAATTAGAGCATCCCTCGACAATACTTGAGCCATTTCCTACTCTCGAAATCAATTCATTCAAAAAGGCAAAAAAATGATGCGATGTTTGAAGGCTCGGTACGCACCTTTTCTGTGTAGTCCACTGTCCTCTTGCACTTGCGCACCGCCGCGAGCTTGGCTTCGTTGAGCGTGAGGTCAAAGAGGCGGCGCTGAAAATGGAGAGCAAAAGTATGCCACCTCCCTCCTCCCTCACCATCTTCCCGTTGACTTCCTCTCGCTTTCTGTCGACGACGAGGCACGTCACGTTCTTGTACTGGTACTCCTGAACCAGAAGAATATTTCATTATCTATCATATTCGACGGCACAAACCATGTATTTCAATGCAACACGACCAATTCAATTATTGAACGCTAGAAACGATTCTCATTGACCATCACAAAGACATACTAGAAATAGTGGATTGCATCCGCACATATAGTTCGAATATATTTGATATATAAGAAAAGAATACAGAATTAAAGTAATAGACAGTAAATACAATGCACACCTTGAGGAACTGTTCGAGAGGCGTGCTGCCCTCGACGAGGAAGCGGCCGGGGAGCTCAGAGACGTGGAGACGCCCTGCATACAATATGCATTCATTCGCTAGAAAAACCCTATCATAACATGCATATTATCCACGTATCAATTATTCCACGTTTTATACGCCGTATCTCTTTTGGAATTGAATCCCAATATTGTAAGGCAGATGTCACGCCGATCTTCTTGGATCACAGCGATAAAAAATTGCATTCCCTCACCAATTCCTCCCGGCAGCTTGACATGAATGGCGAGTCGCGAGCGATCAGCGCGCGCTTCCTTCTTGTTTGCCTTGTCCTGAAAGGCAAGCATCATGACAGGGAAAGAATAGATCGTAAGAGGCCAATTGAAAATGCGCCATAGCTTTTCAGCAATTCATTTTTTTGTTGAAAAAAAAGTACCCCAAACCGAAATCTGCATTCGCAGGGCAACAAAATGGCATAGTGGACATAACGTTCATGTTCGTGAAAATAGTTGTTCCAGCAGCAAAATGTAGCGGAAGGGCTTGCAATTTAATGATTTAGGCGTTATGAACTATTTTTACCGTGTACCTATCTTTGGTATCTCGGATCCATTTCCCCTTCCCTCCTATTTCCTTTTTCTCACCTGTACGACTCCCTCGACGCGTCCCTTGTAGATGCCGAATCGCTTGATGCCCAGACCGTCCTCGGGATCCTGCAGAGTTTTAAATATCAGCAATGCTGATTCAAAGCTCAGGAAACAGTCAAATTATCGGGCTCATTTACGTATGGATCAAAAATAAAGTGTCAATTGAAGACTTGCAAACCTCCGGCTCGACGACCTTCTTGGTCTTCTCCCGCTTGGGTTGCTGCAAAATAAGTCTATAATTGCTTATAAAAACCAACAAAGAAGTGCCAAATATGCCTAATAAGCATTTAGTGAAATGAATCGTCTGTCCGCTCATCAGGGAATAAATAACCTCATGATCAAAAAATTGTCGGTACCCCCCCAGGCAAAGTTCAAAATTTTCCCTACAGTATACTTCACGGCGCTCCTAAGGGGCGGCCGCTAGCCTAAAAATTTTTCTCACCACTCCCGTCGGTACCCCCCTCCCCCTCTAATGTCATGCAAGATCATGACCTATTTACTGTCTGCCGCTCATACCCAAGAAATGAAAAAAAAGTTTTGGATTCTGATAGTCACGGGTACGATGCCCGCGCACTGACCGTGCTTTCAACGACGACGGTGCTGTCGGTGGCATCGGCCTCCTCCGCAAGGGCGAGCATGAGGCGATCCTTGTTCTCTTCGTACCGCGTCACGCGCACCTGGACAGGATCGCCGACGCTGCAATGGAATAAATTATTATAGCACGATATAACTATTGACTCTGACTAGTGACGACTATTGATGAGAAAAACGAAATTCAAAACATACTTTCGATGAGATACACCGATGCACATGGTTTTCAGTGTGCTGATGCGAAATAAGGCAATAAAGATATCAGCGCCTGTTTACACGCGTGATTTCAGGGTATCGGGCACTGCTGTGTGCTAGGAGGGAACGGAAGCGATGCCTTTGTCCGAGGAGATAAATGCAGTAGCAAAGGGGACCAAATTCGCACCTCACTGTGCTCACATCAGCGGACATGTCTCGACCTTCCTACGAATTATGAAACCCCGTATCGGAATGCAAATGAGAAACGGAAAAAGAAGCAGCAGTACTAATTGACAGGCGAAACAAAGGCAATCAAAGGGGACGAATGAATCTGGCACGTCATAAGACCTTGTCTTCCACGCCCTTTCCGAAGGAGCACGTAGTCAGTAGTCTCTCACTGCAGTGAAGAAACAACATCTACGAGACTGAGACATACTTCTTAGCATCCCTAGACAAGCACGGCAAAAAGCTGAAAGACCCTTATATTAGTCCAAAGTGAGGCTTCGCTACTACGGATTGGCGAGTACATCGGGATCAAAGAAGGAAGGAAATGAAGAAATAAAAAATAGTAGTGCTCAATTCTACCGTAATCGCGCGTGACTCACTTGAGTTGGCGCTTCTTCTTGCATTCGCCGACGGGAAGACGGCCGCAGACGCCGTTGTAGAACTGCACCAGCACTCCGCCCTGTAAGTACTTTTCAAAAACGATTGTTGAACAAAAAATCGGTAAGTGCTCATTCATTGCCAAGTCGTAGTAACTGTGAAGCATCAATCTCACTGGTATGGGTAATTTGAAATGACAAGAATCCCAACCATGTCGTACAACATCATCCGCGGACGGATATTAACGGCAATTTAGTTCTGGATCAATCCGGGGATGGCAGCATCACGGCTCCCTACTCCATACTTCCTGCCTATTTCCGGAACTGGCGCATGACATCAAGATGAGTCCTCGCTCTTCACTCGGGAAGGAGGACTCTTGACGTGGGTGAATGCTAACGCGGGAAAGGGAATGGCAGACTAGCGAGATCAACGTTGCACGGCGAAAATAAATGCAAGGCAGACTACTCTTTAAAGTAACTTACCGGTGACATATCCAAAAACCACCATAAAAGCAGGCAAGGCACTGCCACAATCTCCAGATTTACCGAACCCCTCGTCGACCCACTACCCTACCGTACCTTGGGGAAGGCGAGGACGACGACTCCAACGGCGATCTTGCCGACGACCTCAGCCGATGCCTCCACCAGCGGGGCGTGCGCATCCTTAACCTGGAAAGGAAAACAGATTATTAGTAGTCACAATAAATTCCTAATTGGTAGTAAATCAAATTTAATTTGATAGTGTGAAGGTGGACTCCAAAAATATAGCACGAAAATAAGAAACAAGACACGTACCTATCTGCGCACATCGTTCACCTTCACATTGACATTCAAATTTCGTTTCATCCTTGGCCTTTGGAATGGGGACCACGAGTGGAAAACGAAGAACACAAAATTGGGCGCGAGAAAATTGGATTGCATGATGAGATGCAGGAAGGAGGCAGAGTAATGGCGTTGTTGAGTACAGGGCAGAAAACTGGGGAGGCTCCTTCTCCGATAGACCAACGATCACCATCCATCACAGGCATGGGTGCAAGCGAAGAGATCAGTCCTAATGTACGCGTGAGCGAAGCTGTGACCGGGCGGGGGAGGAGCCCTGGCTATCCTGGGTGCCCTCCTACTCCTCTTCATCCTATAAGGACTCCTCAAATCAAATTGCGGAGACACTCTGCTCCTTCTGAGGACAAGCAGCGAAGCGGACTGATGTGAGATGAAAAGACCGCGGAACAACTTTGCCGTGCTGTCAGGGCAAATAAGCTCGAAAACACGAGAGCGAACTATGGACTCTAAAGGCATGGGGGGGACCTAAGACAATTTGCCAGTCCCTCGAGTTCAAAGGCAGGAGGTCTCTCCCCGCTAGGGCAATCACCGAGTCTTCGGAGGAGGGAATCCACTACAATCTCACGAATAGAAATGTGCACAGGGATTGACACGTAAAAGGGGCTGGAGTGGGACAAATTACGTTACAGGAAAAGCGGCTTCATCTCCGCGACAAATATAGAATCCATGGCAGATTGCAAAATTACACCCTGACCGTAAGATCCCTATTCGCAGCGACAACATAACAAGGGACGTCTGCTAAATACCACAAGTCCGTGGACGGGGTATATCCGTGGAGAGAAGTAGTGGGAAGGGGTTGCGAGGTGGGCGATGAAGCACTGATCGTTGAAGCACCGCCCCCAAACATGCGTCGAATTCTGGCACTATTTCAGGGAGAAGCCAAACGACGGCGACGGAGGGAGTGGATTCCGTGCTGATTGACATGGCTAATGCGCCCTCTTTCCGTTTACTCTGATAAATTCTACCGCTGATGAATAAAGTGGGTCCGGAAATTGAGATCCGTCAAATAGGAGAAAACGGGAGATCTGGAACAGCCGGAATTCCCGGAATCGAGGTGGATAAATCGGCATCCCCCGTAAATATCTTCATGCTCCCATTTCCGGTTGGCAGGGGTCCCGTATTCCGTGGTCGGACACATTTCGCTCATTGTCTAGAGTAGGAGAAAAAGATGACAAAGGTAATATCGAACATAAAATTCCATCGGGATACTGTTAGAAGCTGTAAAAACTTAATTGCAAACCCATTTGCGGGGAGTAGTGCGCACCCCGCAACGGTAGCAATCGAGAATATCATAGTGAATCAGACATCTGCTGAGCTAGGCGCTCTTGCAATTAGAGGCTGTCGGGAAAGGCGGAAAACGAAGGTGTAGTGCGATGAATACGAGGAACGAGTGAAATATTCACGCCATTCTCCCTCCGCAAAAGGAATCCGCGAGACAATTACGGCATCGCTTTCGTATGCAGCCTTTCTTGCAACGCGAATCCCCGTGGATTGACGCAGCAGGGAGTCGCTAATTTAGATATCCATGGAAGGGATGCAATACAAGCCGAACTTTCTCGGAAACGCCTGGTTCATAATGTAACGACCGGGCGGGCAATGAAAACTGCGTAAGAAGCTCCGCCAATTCGAAAGGACCTTCATTGGGGAGTTTCAGAGCCGCAATTTGCTGCACGCAGAGAAACCTGTCGAGTCTCTGGCGCAGCAGGCAAGAGAAAATGATTGAAATTGCCAATCAAGCAACCCGAGAATGTTTCTCTCCCGCAGGATTCTGGGTAAAAATGGAATTAGACAGACCGCATTCATGGAAAGCAGTTACAGATCCAGACGAAGGAAGCATATTGTTAAAATAATAAATATTAAAAATCAAAAATAAGATCAAAAAGTGCTACCATTGACTTGCGGGCAGTGAGGGCGACGGAGTGGTGTTCGGGCGTTGATGACAGCACGCGGCATTGGATCTTGTCACCTGCAATAAATAAGTACGTTTATTGATTTTTTTTTAAATCGGTGAGTACTAAAGTCGGTAAAAAAACTTTTGGCTCGATGGTTCCGGAAACAAATACTGATTGAGGTTACCCTTTATTCCACGGCCCCGTTGGATGCTTCATAAATTCATGTTCCTTTTTCTTTAGCATTTTTCTCAGAAAATATAGAGCATTTTCTCTATCGTAATTCCAAAGATTAAAAGTCAATCGTTGGAATTTCTGTATAAAAGGCGAGAAATGAGAAGAAGTCATTCTCCACCAATGAAGACTTTCGTTGGTCTTCTCTTCGTTACTTCAGCGCTTGGATCTCCGCAATTCTTGGAGCAAGGTTTGCTATAGTTGCTAAATAATCGGAATCCCTCTGTAGAGGACAGCATCGCCCGGCCGATTCATCCCATTTCCACTAAGGAGAATGATGAAATAAACGCAATTTGCGGGAAAGGTAGGACCGCGGGTGCCAGATGCTAATGGATACGGCTTTTTTGAGCACGTGGAAGAGTCAACAAGATCGACTTCGGTATACTCGCAGAGGAGGGACAATTCCCATGGGTCGGGGTTATAGAAGGATACTCAAGTAGATGAAATTCATCATAATTATTCAATAACCGCTCTTAAAGATTCCGGAGAGTACAGTAGATTCTGCACAGCGACGATTATTTCAAAAAGGTTTGACTTTCTAAAACTGGCACCAAATACATATTTTAATGTATATGTTATGTTGTTGGCATCTAAAGAAATTGAGGCACGCCATAACAGCAGCTCATTGCATCTACGATGCTGGCAAAATCGAACCGTGCTCGTAAGTGTATGAATGTATTTTCCAGCCAAACACTGTATTCCGTGCAGAAGTCAAAGACGTTCGCTGGCAGTCGAAGAAAACACCAATTTCTTAAATTTAACGGCCGTTTTTGCATACGGCGGCCATTGTGCGCACGTCCCCGATCCTGATATAATCGACCCAGCATGCGCCAAAGATAATATGAAGGTAAGACATTTTAGGAATACACAAACCGTTTATAATTCTTACAGAGAGTGAAAATACGAACATTCGCTGTAGATAGGCGGTGGAGAGAGCAATGCAATATGTTCGACGTCGCCCTTATCGAATTCAACGAAGACATCGAGGTAGAAAAACTATCGAAATATTCAGAGACCAATACCCCAATTCAAGTTCTCCGACAAAGCACTGCCCGTTTGCATGCCCAATCCAAACGATGCGCTCACTAAAAAGAGGACCTTCGCAGGATTCGGAACAGTTTCGGAGAAGGGGACACCTGGTTTGCATCCGTTGGACTAAAGTGATAGTATTTGCAGTGGAACGAGATGAACGCCAAAATGCCGAAATCGCTACGCAACTCCGCTTTGCAACGGGAAGGATTGAGATGACCAACGATACGTGGGCGGGGGGAGAACTGGTTAAATTCTCCAGATATTCTAATCGTGGCTGAATTCCAGATGATACGAACTTCCACGAAATCTCCCGTTTCACTCAAGGATAAACAAGGCCCAATGCTCGCCACTCCAAACGCCATTCTTGGATTTGTAGTCTAAAGCCTCTAATCAACAGTAATTTCACAATCTCCAGGGCGACTCGGGTTGCGCGCTCGTGCAGACAGCGTGCGACGGTTCTTTCGTCGCCGTGGGCACTGGTATATTTTAGCAAATATATTAATCTTTTTTTATCGTTGGTATTGAGCGGCGGCTTCGTCTGCTGTTGAATCGGTCAGCTTCTTCTCCAACCTTCGTTCCCATGCATCTAATATCTGCGCAATGACTGGCATTTGTGCACGGGAGCGTTGTTAACTCTCATCTCCTTCACTTTTTCTACTAATATTTTGCCCGAATGGGTAGATAAAGTATATATCGGGCGGGGGCGGGGGGGGGGGGGGGGGGGGGGGGGGGGGGTGGGGGGGGGGGGGGGGGGGGGGGGGGGGGGGGGGGGGGGGGGGGGGGGGGTG